>CM046432.1:76973428-77074788 GCA_025506505.1 Flaveria sonorensis
TTCTTTATGTTCTTTTGTTTGTTTTTCAAACACCAACTTAGTTGCTTTAGTCCCCAAAATAGGCTCCCACCACTCCACCGGATCCGGCTCTCATCTGCCGGAAGTCACCGCCACCACCACCTCTAGTTGCTTAAGTTTATGGTAAGTTTTTTTTATGTTTTTTTGTTTGTTTTTGTTGTTCAAACACCAACTTGTTAAAGATGATAGATGTATATATGTATTTTGTAATTGTGTATTTTGTAGGTTTGAACTAAATGTATTTGTGAGATAACATATAATATATGCTAAAGTTTATGCTTAGTTGATGAATGTATTTATGTGTTTTGTAGGTTAGAACTAAATGGAATCGGGTATTTTGGTATTGGTTGATTAACTTATTGGGTATTTGGTGTTCGGTAAACTACTTGTCTAAATGGTTGAAAATTATTTAGATGGTGTTATTTAGTTAGTTGAAAATTGATTGAAAATTGTTTACATATCTTTTAAGGTAATTGAGTTATTTAGTGATTAATTAGAAGCAAATTTACCTGATTTTTGTCGATTAAGTTTCAATTTGTATTATATACATTTATAAAATTGTTTATTTTATTATTATTATTTATATGATCCAAATAACACTTCACTATCATAAGTTTAAACTCTAATTTACGAGAAACAAAAATAGTATGCTATAATAATCAAGAATAAGAAATTACTAAGAAAACCAAAAGAAAGTGACATTACTTGAACCAATTGTAATAATGTTTCAATTTGTTTAAACAATGTCATATTTCATTTTATTTTATAGTAATTCCTTATTGTTATGCATTATGAGCTTTTAGGTTTCGTTACTTCATTCTAATCATTACGAGTTTAGAAATACCCGCCCGAAATCGATTTAGTAATTAATTTCGGGTTGTCCCCATTTTGGGACTGCTTTTGAATATTTTATCTCATTTAGGATATGAATGTTTATTACATGATTGTTTGTTTAAAAAAAATTTGGTTGTCGTTTTCTCTTTGCCCCTCGGGTATATATTTCTATATGTATATACTTGGGAGCTAAGAGGAAATGCTGCCGAATTTTTTTTAAATAAACAATTATGTAATGCACATTCATATATGAGATAAGGTATTCAAAAAGTGAGTATAACAGCCTACCCTTTTGATTTCTCAATCCGTTGTCCTACTTTTTATTCATGGTTCGTGGATAGTTTTTCATCCACTTAAATTCTAAATTATATTACAGTTCTATAAACATGTCTGTTGATAAAATTGGCTTCTTAATCCGAACCGTAGATCACCTGAGTATCAACAAGGACTCAACTCTTTTACAGATATATGCAAAAAACTCATCGACAGTTATGGCTAGATTCGATGTCCGTGTATGAAATGTCAGAATACCGTATTATTAGGATGGGTTAAAATGAAATATCATTTAGAAATATGGGGCATGTACCGAACGTACAAGGATTGGATCTATCATGGTGAAAGTTTAATTCCTGAAGTTGTACTTGTAGATGACGTTGGGCCAACAAACGATATGGTTGACATCATCGAAGACGTTATTGAAGAGTGTAGCGGTGCCCATGATGATTTTGAGAACTTGTTAGAGGAAGTTCAATCAGAATTATATTCGGGTTGTACTAAATTTTTTTCACTTGATTTTTTAGCAAAGCTCATGCATATCAAGGTGAAGAATAAATGGACTAACAGCTCATTTGATAAGCTTCTTGAATTGTTACAATCTTCACATCCAGAGAGTAATAAAATTCCCCCTTCTCATATGTAGCGTAAAAGACATTAAAGAAGATTTTTAAGATATGGGTCGATATATGTGTGCAAATATGACTGGTGCTTTTTTCTGGGGAGAAAACCTTTTGTTAGAAAAATGTCCTGTTTGTAATGAAAGTAGGTGGGTCGATAGAAATACAAAGGGCAAGAAGTTACCACACAAGGTGTTACGATGGTTTCCATTAACCCCGAGACTACGACGATTGTATTCTTCAAGGCAGACGACAAAAGATATGATTTGGCATAGTACCGGACGATTAGAAGAGGGTACGATGCGTCATCCTGTTGATGATACTTTATGAAAAGATTTTGATATAAAGTACCCGACCTTCTCGAGGGAACTGCGAAACGTTAGGCTAGGGCTTGCAGCTGAAGGTTTTAATCCATTTGGTAACATGAGTTCGGGCTCATAACACGTGGCTGGTTGTACTCACCTCATACAATCTGCCTCCATGGCTATACATGAAAGAGTCCTCATTTATGTTGTCCTTGTTGAATCCTGACCCTAAATCACCCGGGAAGGACATGGATGTGTTTCTTAGGCCGTTGGTGGATGAGCTTAAACATTGTGGGTGTCAGGCGTACGTAGTAAAGACGCAACGACAAAAACGTTCTTTACAATGAAGGCAGATTGTTATGGACTATAAACGACTTTCTAGCTCGTAGTAGTCTATCAGGTTGGAGCGGGCATGCTCGACTTGTATGATATTGGGAAAATCTAGATTTATTTGAGAGTAAAACTGGAAATTAAAAAAATTAAAAAAACAGTGACCGTTAGCGGCGCGGCGACATGTCGCCGCTAATAGTTAACTAGAAAATTTTAAACGTAGACAAATAGTGGCGAATTATTAGCCGCGATCGCAAGGTTATAGCGCATTATTAGTAGCGACCTATTAGCGGCGATTTTTTAGTCATTAGCGACAAATTATTAGCGGTGACATGTCGCCGCTAAAGGTATTAGCGGCGATTTTCTAGAGTAATAGTGGCGACACTTGTCGCCGCTAACAGTCGAAAATTTTGTGGTGTGTTTGTTGACTATTTTACTCTCATATTTTAGTATAAATATATATCAGATGTATTTGCTTGATTACAACAATATTTTACCTCTAAAAACACAAGAACGCTCAAATATGTAAAACTTTCACACTATATTGCCTTGAGCATTTATTGTATGTATATTAGCGCAAAATGTGCAAACCATCGTATACAAACACTGTATTATCCTCAAATCCTTAAACTTTTCTAATAACACAAAGTGAGCTTTATATCGTCCAATTGTTTTTCAAGTTAAACTATTTTGGCAAGGACCTCAATTCAATATTCCAATGAAATTTGCCAAATTATTAAACAAAACATGGAGAGTACTTGGATGGATTTGAAGAATAGTATGGATAAAGAAAACTTGGCTTGTATTATTAGAAAATTTTAAGGGTTTTTGAATAATATAGTGTTTGTGCATTGATAGTGTGTGTATATAATTATACAAAAAAAGTGTGTATTGCAGTGTTGTATCAAAAAATTTTATCCGGAGACTCAAGCAGCATTCAACGTGCAAAATGTTTGAAAACACGACATCTCAAAAAGTATCTTAGAATTGTTTTTTTCCCTCAAAATCATGTCTTATTTAATAATAAGTTAAAATTTTAGTTGATGTATTTAATTAGTCTTTGAATATTTTTTTAAACAAACTTGGTTTCTTTTGACTGATACTGGTTAACTAGTTTGGTTAGAATTCGAACAAGTTATTGGATAAACCGGTTATTTAAAAAATCGGTTATTGACCTTGTTGACTTTAACATGTTTGATTAACACCTTATTATTTTTTAAAGCGGGTTAAACTGTTCAACTAGAACACGATCCTTATAATCAAGTACCCAAATACAACCCCTTTTAACCCGTATATTTAATGTGCTAAAGAGTTATGGGTAGTAAGTAAGTTGTAAACGTGTCAATTGGGTTAATATATTGTAATAAGTTAGTTAAACGTGTTGGGGAACATATTTTATTAAATTGATTAAATATATCAACTTGAACACAACATATTTGCTAAACAACTTAGGGAGGAGAGGGCACAACCCTCACTACCCTGGACTACCCTGAAACTCCACCAATCCCACACAGCCACGTTATTTTTATCCTGAACTACCCTGAAACACCCAAAACACTGAAAATGCAACCCTAGACTAACCTGAAACTTTTATTTTCACCCAAAACCATCACAAACCGCCGAGATTGCCTCTAGGCTACTAGTACCTGGACTCTACTATCCACGGGGTACCCGCAATGGGTGGCGGCGGCGTACCCGTGCGGGTAAATGCATACCCGAGAGGGTACCCGAATGCGCCTCCCATTCTTGAGTGAGCTGGAGCGCAACCATCTTATCCACTGAACTAGCTAGAAGCTATCGCTTCGGGTCGAAGAACTAAAAGAAAAGGACCGGGAAAGGCGGCGGCATAGGAACCACGGGACCCCTACTAGTAAAGGGAAAACGGAAGTGCGCTACTGCGCACCAGCTGAAAAAGCCCTTTCCCTTTTTTTTAATAAAAAAAAGGCAAGCTTCATAGCTCCAATCTAGTACCTTCCTTAGATATGAAAACCTAAAAACCTAATTATTTTTGTGTCTTTCATGTCATGTCGTGTCCCTACATGATTTTGGAGTTACACTAGCCATATGCCTATGTGCCAGTACCGATTATATTAGCGGTTAATAAAACTAGAATATTTTCATCAAAGAAGTAAATTATATAGAATTATATGATACATATATTATTTGATTAAAAAATGTTAGTTTATTGTAAAGGTCAAAACAAAAAACAGCTAAAAGCAAGATCACGGTCATAATATATGTAATTTTGTAAGTGCCTGCTAGTTGGGTTGTTTATTGTAACAAGATGTCATAACCATATTTTATTACATTATAAAGGAATGAAATCAAATTATAACTCATTTAACTTGAGAATATAAAGTGAGTGACTAAAAAAACCACAAAACGATAATTTTAGTAACTTTTGAACTACTGAAGCGGAGAGGGTATGATACTATTCGGAGAGCGTATGATACTATTTCAAATGAAAATAGTAATTAACAATCATGCATGCTAGAATAAAGGAGAAGTGGGATGTGATTAATATATTGATTTATAATATGCATGTTGATTAATCCCCTAATTAAGAACCCTTTTGGGCAGTATATTAACAGAAAGAAACAAAAGTATTTGAGAGATTTAAGAGACTAATGCATATCATTTCATTCATGAGGGTAACAAATACTAACCGGCTATATATAGCATTATAGCCTTACAAGCAACAGACCAATTAACCACTTGATGATTATACGTAGCAATTATTAGACATAACTTGTAAAGAGAAACAAGCTTAAAAATCATGTATAGATATATATATGATCTAACCTCTTTGTTAATTCCTCTTTTTTTGACTTGATAAACAGGCTTAAAAATCCATATGTTGCTTGATTGGTGCATGTGTGACAGAAGACTATACATATCATTTTCTTAAAAACAAATCATAAAGATACTAAACTATAAATGATTCATATAATGAATAGTTTTATAATTAAAGTGGGTTTTTTTAATATTTCTTAATAAATGCATGGTTTTAATAGAGTGCCTCTTGTATATGTGTCGTGTGTGTGTTGGGGTGGGGGTTTTATAGACGCTCACTTAAGAACTAAAATTATGATAGAGAAATATGAGAATTATAGAATGCATCTTTTATTTTTTGCTTCAAGTGTAATCAAAATGATATTACATTACCACCTACCACTCTCATTAACTCATTAATGCAGTACCTACAAATACTTATACAGTTATCATAGTTTCTAACATAAACTTGGATTTCATTTATCTATATCCATGCATATGTGTATTGGGTTTTGAGCTGACCATGAATTGACTAGGTGAAATTGAGTTTTAGCCAAAAAAAGAAGTTACATTATTAGAATAGAAAGAGAATTTTCCAATTAATCCCCCATACCACAGCCTTAACACAAAATCTTAACACATGGGTCAGTCGGTTTATTTCTATGATCAATGGTGAAACCGTCAATGGCAAAATCAATTCTTCCCTCCCCAATGATTAATATTTTTCTTCTTTGATTGAACCAATCCACATTCGCCAAATTTCATCGCACCACCCGCTGCCATCAACACCCATTATTACTATTCTTAAAACGAAGAAACAGAAAATGTCGGCAATTTATCTTCAAGCGAACATGGGCTTGTTCAGGTATTTATTATATTCGTTCTTCTGTAAATTCATGTATGCTAGTGACACATGATGGTTTTAATTTCTCGTTGAAATCGGTGTTTTAAAATCGCACACAAGTTGCTCGATGAATTGCCCAGATGAAGTTCTCAGCGGCATGTATGTAAGTACATAACAAAACTTGATTGCTCATCAAGGATTTGGGCTGTAGATTTTGCTAGCCGATCACTTCTTTGTTTAGTGAAACGTTTCTAATTTAAGGTGATTACTATCATTTAATAGTGAGACGTTTGTTGTCACACCCCGATGTTAGGGCGCGGCCAACATTCGGACATACAAAATACAAAGCCATTTATACAACGGAATTCTTCGGGTTCACATGTCGACAAGTATTCTATTTCTAGAGAGTTTCTTCATGCTAATTCAAGTGTTGTACTATTGTCAAATAGTCATCCAATGCCTTCAAGACCTCTATTACAAAGCCCATACAAGTGTAACAACCTATGTAAACCATATCAAGATATTGTCCGTTTTGCTTCTGATTGGTTGTCCATCCAAAAGCTCACGGTTTTGTTTTAACCAGACGAGCTACTCGCCCAGACAAACACATCTTGGTAGATGGGGTTTCCTCCCCCATTATAAGGAAGGCTTTGAGGTATATGAAATGCAAGAAATGATGTTATTTTCAATTCAATTCCTGCTTCGAAGCCCAAGTATATGAGCAAAATTAGAAAATCTAGTATGGCAACCATGGTTGATTTTTCGTTCTCTAAATTTCCTTTGTAATTTTCTACGTTTTTTGGCATTAGCATCTTGCTAGTGGTTTTGTTTTAATAAAATTATCGCTCAAAATAAAAAACTAAATAACCTTCCTTTTGTTTAATTTTCTTGTATTTTACTTTTTTGCTTGTTGTCTTTATAAGTACTAATTTTATACACATTTTGTTCTATCTTATAAATTGTTTACATACAATGTTTCGTAAATTCCGAATATACCCTTTACGACTTGCATAATATTATTTATGTTTCAATGTAAATTTTATTGAAAACAAAGATTGGTAAAATACAGCTTTTTACTTTTTACCTTTTTAGTTTTAATTTAATGTCTTTTAACGTTTATTTTCATAACAATTTAATTACTGTTATATATTTATACTATCTTTAGTAAACCCGTGTATTACATGGGTTGAATAAATAAATATTAATATAATAAAAATTAATAATTATAAATTGTTATTCTAAGATATGATATGACTGAAATTACATAGAAAAATGACTATAAATAATAAAACAGTAATATTAACTTTTTAAAAAAAAAAATTAAATTTCTTTCCAAAAAGTTAAACATTTTGTTCTAAAACAAATCGTATAAAAATGTCATTTTTAAAAATTTTCTTATTATAACTCTCAAATTTGATTATTTTTTGTTTTTAAGAAATTGACTTTTTAAAAATACCAATTTTAAAATATTCCGTATTTTTAAAAAAGTTTTATGCTTTAGAAAAAATTATTATTTTATAAAAAAATTATTTATTTAGAAATAACATTAATGAATAGATTTCTTTCTTAATTTATTAAATGTAAAAAGTATTAAATAATATTATTAATATTTAAGGTAATTATTTAATATGAGAGAGAGGCGGAAAAATATTGATAAAGATGATTGTGATGCTGCCACGTTCATCTCAATTACTGTTAATAACTTTTTAATATGCTATCAAAACGTTATACATATACCGTATTAAGTAGCAATATAAAAGCTACAATACATACTTAAGTTTTCCACTATGACCACTAAAGTTTTACTTTCTATAAAGTAAACACAATGCATAATAGTAAACTTATTATTATTATTTTAAATATTGCCACTAAATTTTACTTTTATATAGTTTTGTCACAATAGCTTAATGAGTAAAGTTTTCTTTTTTTAATTTATCATTTTCACCTCTCATGCTATATATATTTTTAATAATCCTTTCGTTAGTTAAGTTTTCTAATAAAAAATGTGCTATTGTCTTTACAAGTTTTTGTCGACATTTTAATATCAATTTTCTTTTGAAAATAGATTTGCATTGACACTCGAGTACACTTTTGATATCGTAAGCTATATAGAGTGTAGTTACCATTGCGATAGTGTGACAAACCGAATCGGACCAATTATGAGTGAAAAGCATTACCGCCGTCATTGGTATTATCGGAAGCGGTTTTAGTATATACCTTTATCGTTTTTGGCGAGCCAAACTTACGCCGTGTAGCACGTGAGGAAAACTCATGTCGCGTACGTATCGGGGATAAACAACAAAACTCCCAGAAAACCAAACATAATTCATAAAAGTTTAATAATCAAATTAATATTAACCGAATATCATCAATCATCCTTGCATCTTTTTAGACCATGTATCATTCTTACCCTTTTTAGAGTGTAAGTGGGTCACTTTGGGTCCATTTTAACCTCCAATCGAAACATAACCAAAGGACTATATTAACCGAAACCAGTTTTTCGATTAATGGTATATAAAACGTCAGGTTATGGTTGATTGCTCATTTGGGCCTTTGATTACGTTTGGCCTACAAATTTTGTTGGAGTCAAAACACGAATCCGTTGAAGCTGCCCCTACATAGACAAATTTAGAAGTTGTGTGAGCAATTGAAGCAATGTTGGCCAAAATAGCAACAGATAAAATTAAAGGAAAGAGGACTTGAAGTGCATTAATTTCTTTTCAAGACATTGCCTCTTGGTGTTCTCACTGGCCACTCCTTTTTCTCCTTTTATAATCACCAGAACCTTGGCACTTTAGGTCAACCTTCGATATGGGAGTGGAGAAAGTAGATTTTGAGTTTAGAAAAATCATTGGTTCTTGATGCGTGTTTTGTTTCCTGATGACATGTGTTATGATGTTATTTGAAATGCATCTCTGCTTTACCCCAAACCTGATTATTAATTCACAACAATGAGAGTGAGAAAGGACATAACGGGCTGAGTGTGTATTTTTAAAAACTGTTTGTTAATATTTTAATAGTCACTAAGACACTTTTTTTCATGAGTTGATCATTTTTGTACCTAGGTTTAGTTACTTCGATCGCTATACTTGGGCCGGATTTATTTTTAATTTACCATTTTCTAAAATTTTACGAATGTAATTGAAGCCGAAACAATTTTGTAGGCCATATTTATAACTCTTTTGCCATCATTTTAAACTTTATTGAATTTTTAGAATTTTGGCAGTACGGAAACAGTATCTGTGAATAAATAACTTTTTTATTTTATTTTTAAAAACTAGTGATCATATTTGCGACCACAAAAATTTCAATAGTTGCATTTATGACCGCGTTTGTGACTTAAATACTTTTTTTATTCTTTTATTATCGTACAAAATTAGCAATCATGTTTGCAATAGAAAAAATTCTAGTCACTATATTTGCCACCGTTGTTCGATCAAAACAAAATCCATTATTTTGCGACCAGTTTCATTTTGGTTGTTTTTTTTTTTTTTGCGATTGGCTTTGCTTCCATTGGAATATTTGCAACCGACTTTGTTTCCATCACTAATCTTGTGACCGATTTTATTCCGGTCGCTAATTTTGCGACCAATTAGTTTGGTCACTATACAGTCGCTAATTTTACGACTATTATTGTTGGTAGCAATTTTTTTGTCAATTTTGCCCTTTTTTAAGTAGTGATATACTATCAATAAGTCTAGTTGCTTGATGCTGAAAATATGGAGATACTTTTGGCCCATATACAATGTTCTTTCATTCTTTTAAGTTTGATGTTTGCATAATTAAACGCACTAAAATATGTATCAAAGATGTTTAATATAAAAATATTTCATTTGATGTTCGTATAATTATCGATACCTTAATTTGTGCATGATATGGAAAATTGCGTGATGGACACACTCTTTAAAAAAGTAAATGTAGTATAAAAAACGACTCGGTCACCTTCATTGATTCTCATATTCTGAAAAAGAAAAGCTATTTCTATAAGGTACAAATACCATGATAAAAACTCGAGTTGCTCATCCAAAACGTGCGAGTTCATCCTAAGTTAAAACATCATGGCTTAATAAAGCATATATGGGTCATTGACTTGGGACGACCTCTTATTACATAATTAACCTACGATTATTCCTAAGCAAATATCATGTTGGTAAAGTAGTGTATTCCTCAACCAAAGATTATGTGTTTACATATTGTAAAATGCAGATGTGGTGATTTTAAAAATAAAGTATTTATATATTAGAGAGTGTATGTATTTGTCCCCAACCCGCAAGCTGATTAAGGTGTATTTTTTTCTCCTTATTGTCACAAACTGAAATGCAAAGGCTTCGATCCAGTGGTTAGGGAGACTTAACTCATAAGGGTGGGAGGGGTGCACCCGCCGTGAGGGTGCGGCGGCCCCGTACGCCACGCGGGCCCGTGCGCCATGGTTTTTCTTCTTTTACGGTGAAAATTTGCCGTGAGGTTGTGTATGTGTATGCTGTAGTGTTGTAGTGTGGCATGGTGTGGCAATACCGCCACCATCAAATTTGAGTTTGTGGTAGAGTGTAGTGTTGTGTGATATGCAAAAATTTGATTAGTGGGTATATGGTATACCGGTGTGGTGTGGTGTGGTGTGGTGTGTTGTGTGGTGAGAGCACTCCCTCCACCCTAAGGACAACTCACATTGATATCCCTTGCCACTTAGTACTTTTGAAAAATTCTAAGCGCCATGCGGAGGCGTTACTAAGGAGAACACAAATAATTTAAAAAAAATAATTAAAAACCGTATATATATATATGTGTGTATGAGTGTGTGTATATATATATATTTATATTTATATAAGTAAACTATATGATGAACCACTTTTTAATTAAAGTTTCTAATAAATAAGAAATCATCAATGTAATGTATATATGTGATTTTCTAAAGATCCTAGTGTGTCTATCGTATGTTGTATTGCGTGAAGAGGACTTTATAAAGCTGCGTGAACAGAAAGTGCTCTATAAGTTAAGTTAGCTACAACATTAAAACGAACGAGTGTCCCATTTTGTGTGAACAGTAGCCAAGGAAAGCAATTCTATTGGCTGGTTTTCGGAAACCGGTGGTGTAGCATTACTATTTGATTAAACTAACAAAAAGCCCCACTTTTGGCTAATGCTATACTAATGCTAATGGGTGGCAGCATGTAATCACATTTAACTTTTAAGTAATTTAATGCTATCCTACTCAAGTTGCAGATAAAGATTTTAGGAATCAAATTAGCAACCACCTTTTCTTGTCATTGCTTACTTTATATTCTTTTTGCCAACACAGATCATGAAGTTTCAGATGTATATAGATGATAATTAACAAAGTTTCTTGCCCATCTTTACTTTAAGTCTTACAATTCGCTGAATAAATGCCAAGACTATTCTATCTAACACATGATTCTAATACTTGCCACAACTGATTACCAAATGATCCCACCAGATGATGCTTGATTAGTCAAATAGTATGACATTGGAAGACATGTTTAGTCAAATCAAGAAATAAAATTGTATAACGGTTGGCGGTTAATCTTGATAATCGGTTACTACATAACTGCTCATCACGCAGTCACTACTAATCACCTTGAGGTACTATGGCTACTCATGGATTAGTTAAACTCATGGTCATTTCCTAGTTTAGTGACATTTCTACCAACCCGCTAGATAAGAAGCATGACTATATGCATAGACTCTGTCGAATACCTATAAATAGTATAGTTTGTTTCCAGCTATAATATCATTATTTATTAAGATACTATCAAATAGTTCATTAATGTTTATTTAAATGGATTATAACCTATGTTATACAGTGTGATAGACAGAAGAAAATATAACATTCATAAATATTTTATATACATACACACACCTACCCCTACATATATCTTAGCACGACTCATATCTACATGTCTCTTGTTGTCATAGTTTAGCAATTGTTATGTGTCAAATATATGTAGAGGTAAGGGGCGGCTACACTTTTCACGAATATGAAAAATGTAGGGAATTCATAAATTAAATACTAGATTATTTTAAGAGTTAGAAATTATTTTCAGATTGAAACAATTTATTGAATTACCTGATTTCTCATTCGGATTAAACTCGAAATTTGATCAAGAACAAATATATGTGATCTATGTGATTTTTTGTGAACATGAGAGAGTGATCAAAAAGGATGTATTCGTATTTGTATGGTTAGGGCCAGTAACTGACTTCCAATGTTTATCAATTTCAAAGTCAAATTTGATAAAATTGGAGCCAAATTTTCATCCTAGAGATGCTGCCCCATTTCTTAGCCCTTTCGAACCCTCGTTGCTTAGCCCCTAAGAAGCAACGATCTTCAAATACATAAAATCATGTCAATTCAACACAAGTGTGCACCACATTTATATTCTGATATACATCGACTAACAAATCAATTCAATTACACTAAATTATCTAATGAAAAACATCCAAATTTGTACTTATGAAAATTACATTGATTACTATAAATCTTATACAAACTTAAGAAAGCACTTAGAATTCTCTGCTAACACTTAAAAATAGGTAGTATTCAAATAAAGATATTAGAAAACCAATCTCTTGCAAATTGCTCTAAAGTTAAGGACAAGATAAGGACCAGTAGTCTGAAGTAGTTTTTCTGTTATTTTAAATTCTTATAAATAATAACTAGTTGAGATCAACAAAGTCAACAGCACACGCTTTGAATTTCAACTTTCTCTTTCAAATTTTGTGGAAATACTATCGTGCGAGTCTTTAATATTCAAAGCGTCAACAGAATCATATATGACATTTCACTCACCTCTAGACATGGCCAAGTCTAACGCAAATATGCCACGTCTATCAATCCCATCTCTTTACGACTTATGGAGCTACACGAGACACGCTTGCTATACAAGTCGTTTGGGTCTACACGAGTCGTGTATGACTTCAAGTTGATTAAAACAATCTCTGAAATTTGTGTGAATTGTTTGACGCGACGTAAGATTTTTTGAAATACGTGCAAATTATTTGAAGCAATGTTAGATTCCTCGATGTAGATCATAAAATTACTTGATATGCATGAGAAATATTACACTGATGTAACGATCTCAATAAAACTTTAAAAATATGGATCACGGTCTCTCTAACGCATCAAGTTAAAAAATAGAGTAAATTATCATTTGCGTTCTTAACGTTTGTCCATTTTAACCGTTTGCATCTCTTAGTTTCAAAGCCTCGATTTGCATACCTGACGTTTATAGTTTCAACCGTTTGCATCACTAATGTTTTTATTATGTAACCATTTGAATTAAAATGTCTAACGGTGTTAGTTAAGTATGTTAACAGGCCCAACATTATTTGTTGTTTGTAAGGGTGTTTTTGTTATTTTCGTTTAATCCTATTTTTTTATTATTTTCATAATTTCATATATTTCCAACCCACCTACCACCACCGCCATCTCCGCCTTCTAATCCGCCCACCGGACCTTCTTCTCCGACGCCTCCTCCACCCCCACCCACCGCCTCACCACCACCACCTCATCACCCTCTCCCAACTCCCACATCATCTCCTCCGTCGACTTCAAATACAACTAACAACTCATCTTCTCCAAAGTCAAATCCACCAACACCACTCCCACCGAATGGTTCCTAACGTCACACCACCTTCTTCAACCCAAAGAACTCGTCTTGTTGCCGGCGAAACTCCCCTCCTCCGCCTCTGGTGATTATCGGGCTCTGCTATCGGATCTTGAAACCCACCTAATCACCACCGCCACCATCTCTCTGAATCATCAGGTAACTGCAGCGATCTCCCACATCCAATCAAATCCACCTTCAAAATCACCAACCTTTGTTCCCCAAAGAGCTCCGATCTGGTCGTCGGCGTCGAAATGGAAAACATCTTCTCGCAGCTCCCACAAGACATCATCCACCAGATCTTCTCTCGAATCTCCCTCCGGCAAATCATCATCTGCCGCTCCGTTTTAAAGACCCTCTACACCGCCCTATCGTCCCGCTCATTCACACACCTCCTCGCTGCAACCTCTCCCTTCCCCCTCCTCGCCCTCCGCCCACCCCACCGCCACCACCACCCCTCGTCATCGCCCCTGCTCCACCTCTTCGATCCTGTAGCAAACAAGTGGCTCCACTTCCCCCTCTCCTTCCTCCCCTTCCCCTCCGCCCACCCAATCACCGCCGCCGGAGGCCTGTTATACCTCTGGGCTGATTCTCCGGCCTCCGATTACAACAAATCGCTCGTCGTCTGCAACCCCTTGACTCTACAACACAAAACCCTACCCCAACTCATGGTATACCCTTGAGAAACATGAGTGGGCGTATGTGTCTGATATCCTGAAACGACCTCGTTTATTTGTAGTCTTAAGGGTATTTTTGACATTTTATAAAAATTAACGGAAAAATCTAACGACGTTAGTGTGTTGGACTCAAATGGAAATAAAAATAAAACGTCAGGGGTCGAATGGTAATTTTCAAACTGCAGGGATGCAAGTGGTTAAAATAAGCAAATGTCAGGGATGCAAATGGTAATTTACTCTAAAAAATATTATATAAAAAAACAATTCTAAAGGCTTTATGACTTATACACATATATATACGAGTTATATAGGGCAGCTACTAGACAAGATATGACACCCTTGACACCTATACGACTCCTATAGTATATGATTCATATAGACCTATACGAGTCATATAGCTAACTTTCAAGGACGTCCAAATAAGCACAGCTGATGTCCCTTTAACCTAGCCCTTAAATAAACATGGACGTTGAACTGATAAAGATTAGTATTGGAAATAAACTAATACAGCAGTACAGTCATGATGCACACTCCATATAAGCGCAGGTGATGTCCCTTTAACCTAGCCCTTAAGTAAACATGGACGTTGAACTGATAAAGATTAGTATTAATTAGTATTGGAAATAAACTAATACGGCCGTACAGTCATGATGCACACTCCATTAAGAATATGCACATGGTAAGTGCTTAAATCCCAACCATGCAGCCAATGATCAATCATCCTCAAGTTGGTGATTATTTCTTTTCTATATTTTATTATCTTCATATATTCTGTGATTTGACAGGATTCCTGTCTTCAATCATAAGGCGGAGAGATGTATTTTATTGTTCAAAAGAAATTAAAAGAAACCATGCCCTAAACTTCACTGCTTAAGAACATTGTTAGTGGATTAACTTTCAGTGTCACGTCACACATGATTAATATATGAGAAAAGTAGTGATTTCTCCATCCTTGTTACATATACATATACATATACATATACATATACATATACATATACATATACATATATATATATATATATATATATATATATCATATGAAATACCAGTAATACAACTTTCTTTTACAAAAATTTCTTTTTAAAACACATGTGACACGCAACATAGTTCGCGTATTAGATTATTATGCATGTAACATAATCAAACGTTCATTTAATTGTACCGTATGTTTATTATTTAATATGAAAGCACTTTGGATACGTGAAGTTTCTTAAATTATCAGTTGGCGTATAAAATGCTTGATAAAGTTTTCTTAAATTATGAGCTACTAGAAGGGTGCCTTGCAATGCGGCGGACAACATTTTACACCCGACATATGTTTCTACTATTTTGTTATTCTTGTATTATTTTTACTAAACAAACCTATTATGTTTTTTCTAAGCTAAAATTTTAAACACCAAATAAATGAGTTATGCATAACGACTTGTACATTTACGTATTAACTTATTGTATCTCACAAAATACAGATCGGTTCAGCAAAAAGTTTACATCAAAATGTTTAAAAAAAAACACAGATTATAATCGTAGTCTCAAAAAGTTTTTAAATATGATAGATTAAAAGAAATAACTAAAATCTTAAAACAAATTAAGTTTTTTTGATTTATGGGTAGATAATGTAAAATTTTATGTAGGTATTAGTAAGTGTAAAGTTATTATGTAATTAACTGTAAGGGTTAATCTGTAAATAATATTAAAAATACTATTTTATCCTCAAAAGTGATTGTATCTTATGCATTAAATAAAGTAATTGGTTCTAATTTTATGGTATCTTAAAATAACCCTATCATATGCTTTATATATAGTATAGATGTTGGAAGATTAGTGGAAAGTTATGAAGAATTAATCCTAAATTGGATTCACATGTGTAAAAGGGGTTTGATACGCACGAATTATGGGATGGGTCCAGATTTTTAGGATTATGGCAACAGCAAATCAGGAGGATTTTTATTTTTATTTTGCGAGTCTTATAATTAATGTTTGAATTGGGTTTCTATGTATCGACAAGTAGGGTTAGTAACTTAGTATTTTATTAGACCTACAATTCTTGTTTTCAATTTTTTTAACTATATATAAATACGAGTATTATTGTAATGTTTTCTATGATTTTCGATTGATCAATCTATGGTGCTTGATTTTTTGGCTTGAAGTTCAATAAGTTAATCAATGTGTGGTAAGCCTTGAAAGATCGACTAAATGTATGTTCACCTATATTCACACACCGACGAGGGTGAAGTTTAAAATTTGGTGTCCATGTTATGTCAAGGCAGACTCCCTTTTGAAGAAGTATAATTTGGTTACAAAAGTGAGACAAGTTGATCCACACTTCTTAGCTCTAGTTAGGATCCTCGCTCGAGTTAAATATATGGCATTGTTAATTTCACGTTGTCATGCGAGTTCAGTAGAAGTTTTAATACTTTCTAGGTGTCCAATTTGCAAAAATGTTTAGTGCATGAAATCATGGTCTTAAACTCTCTTGTGTCAAAGAACACCACTTGAAATGAGAGAAAATGACCTTGAGTGGAGAATATAAGTCTAACCAAATAATGAATTGTGAACTTAACCTATTTGATCGAGACAAATTAAGAGTTTCATTGAATTCATAATGAACGAAGATATACATAGGATTGAAGTCTACAGAACTTCACAATCTGTTTGAAAGGTTTATGTGTGAACAACCTCTACAAACATAAGGAAATTGATGTACAAATGCGCTTTTGTAATTGGTTAAATTTGGATGAAACTACAAGTTTAAATCATAAAAATGTATGTAATTTTATGGTAACGGGCGTATGAATACGCCATCTCTACTTATGCTAAGTTAAACTAACAAATTTGGATCCTCTCTTATTTAGAGAGAGGTATTCATCATATGTTTGTTTATGTAACCATCAAGTTTAACCCCAATCTTAGGTCTGATTTTCTTATAATGTAACTTGCTATAGCATATAACTTTAGTTAACCACTTCAATAAAGGTGTTTAAAAAGAGAATAACCTAGGACCGTTTTCAAATATGGTTTGATGAATTGAAAATCTAGAAAACATGTTGTGCTCTGTTTAACGGGTCGTGTTCGACACGACACGATAACACGGCTAGTTGATTCAAACACGACCCGCTTAACTAAACATATTATTCTCTTAAACATTAATATGCACGTACATGTTTGATAAGTGAGTTATATGACACCACACGTTTACACGATTAAAAGTACTTGTTCAATATCACAAATGACACGATACAATACGTTTTCTTATATGAGATTGGATATAGTCTTAAACACATATACACATTTAGCAAGATTCACTAAACATAACTAAGAAATAATAAGACACAGCTAATGTTGTAAAATAGCGTACTTCATCAAAAATTATAATCTATTTCTGATTATTTATGAAACTATAAATGATGTCCAATCAATGAACGTGAGATAAACGTGCGACCAAACCTATAAATTAACGCTAAAACTAAAAAGTTTTACTTAAGCGAGTTGAACCTGTTTAGACATCATTTTAATCGGGTATTAAATATGTCGACCAATTTGTGACGCAAACCCGTGTACCCTAAACACTAATATATATGTTAAACTTTTGTCATGTCGTGTGAATTACTTGGTTTTATCATGAATTGCAGGGCCAGCCTTCGGGGGAGGGGGGGAGGGGGTTGTTGGCGACTGTACAGGGCCCAATCTTCTTAGGGGTCTGAAATTTTTATACAAAATTGTATATTATATATATATATGTATTTTTTTAAAAAAAAAAGCTATAAACTATTAACAAATCCATTAAAAAAACTCAATAACATTTTAATTATTTTAGCTTTATACATTTTATTCGGTTCAGACTTTTTTAATACGTGATTTATAGGGGTACATTTTTTGTTTTCGCCCCGGACCCAAGGTCTCTTGATAATTCTCGGGATCGGCGCCGATGAATTGCTAGCCTAATTTGAAAAGGTTATTTGAAATTCTAGAACAAGCGCTTATGATCTAATTAAAACCTCAAAAGGCATTTACTCTTAACACTTTAGTATATATGGAATGTGTATATCGACAAAATCACTCGATACCAAGTTATGATGTGAATTTATAACACATGATTGATCAATAATTAAATATCCATAACAAAACTTGAAAATGACGCAACTAAAGGACATATAAGGATTGGAATTGGGCTATAGCAAAAGGTGTATTAAAAGAATATAAATGAAGTGTACGTGGAATATGCCTTTAGATAACAAGAATACACACTCGAAGTCCTTTATGATCAAAGTGAGACAAGAAGAATACGATCTCGTAAGTAAAAACATCTATTGAAGAAGCCAAAGAATATAAAGGACTGAAATGATTCACAAAAAACAAAAAAAAGAGTTTATTTACAAAGCCTTCTAAAACTAAAAAGTATAAAAGTTAATCTTAATCATGCATCTTACTAATCAATTGTTGAGATCAAAATTATTGAAAAATTTTGTTAAAGTGATATTTTATGAATAACCATTTTTGTTGATTTTTGCAAGTTTACTCATTTTTAAAAATGTTCATAACTTTTATGTATAAATTATTATTTTATAGAAATTACACAATAAAAACGAGTGTTTTTGTATTTTTAAAATGAGTACAGTATTGTTATAAAAAATTAAAACTTTTTTATGATTAAGCTTATATCTCGTCATTATGTCTTTAGTGTAGTTCATTGTGTATTTAGTGCAGTTTTTTGTGTCTTTGTTAGTTATTGTGTTTTTCTGAATACTATTGCATTTTTCTAAAATGATGAATTTTAAAAAATATAATGATGGAATAACATTGTTATGATCTCTAATATGTAAAACATAATAATAATTAAATTAACAAATAATTAATCTAATATAATAATAAGAATGACCAAATAACAAAATGTATCATTATGTCTTTTGATCGTAATTGTGTTAACTTGAACATTATAAGTTTTGAAAATATATGGGTAAAATAACATCATTATGTACTTCTAATAGTAAAACACAATGATAGATAACAATTTTATATAATCTATTAAAAAAATAAATAACAAAATAACACCTTATGTTATCTTCAACATTATAAGTTTTGAAAAATACATTGATTAAAGTATGTTATTGTGTATTTCTAATTGTAAAACACAAAAGTAGATAACAAGGTTATAATATAAAAAAAAACAATGACAAAAATAACACAAAATGATATAAAACGTAAAACAAAAATGATTAATACACATAACAAATAATGTAAAATATATGACACAATAAACGTATAAGACATAATGAGCTGATTTATTTGACACAATGACCAAAATCCTCCACTTTAAAATAATAAAATGACACGTGTCAAGCCCATAATCTTTTTTAGCTTTTTTAGATTAAACATTTTTTTAGTATCACCCTACCCAAAAACAAAACATCTAGCTAAAATCATTAATTAATTTTTATTACCCAAAGAAACTCTAAAAATGGATTGTTGAGAATATGAATCATCATAGTATTTATGCAATTTTGATGGTTGATTTTCTCATGTAGTAATTAATTAGAACAAATTAAGATGGTTGGTTTACTTGTAACATCTTTGTTTGGATGTGAATGTTTTCAATAACATTAGAGAAATGTATAATTTATTTCAGTTAAAATTTAATCTTGAGATAGTATCGTAGCATTCAAACACTCTTGATGACCAAATCATATACACTTTATATATGAATATATATATTTCTTACAAATTAGGCACCGACCTTGAATTTTAAAAATAAAAAAAAATGCAACAGTAGTAAGCAATATAAAAGAAAAAGAAACAAAAGATGAAGAACGTTGGACTCAAGATGGTAACATCATTTTTAATTTTTTTAAATATCTGTCTAATCTACTTATAATTATATAGTATTATGTACTGTTGGACTTGAACCTTTTATCTAGCTCTTAAGGAGAGTCTTTGTTGAATTTCTTATGATTAGGAGAATGTTGCTTTTCATGAACATTTTGATATATCTAAACCAGGGGGATTGGATTGATATCGGGATGATGGAAATGTAAGAGGCCTCATGAGAAAGAGCTACTTAATATTTATTGCTAGGATGTCAACCCCATTTTCTCAAAGGTAACCATTAACATCCACGAAGTATGAGGCATAAGGGAAATGAAGGTAGTGAAGAGAGGACAAAAATAAACATCTTTGTAGTATGTAGATAGTGATCTGGTTGTCGAGACTCAATCAAAAAGATGTTAATATATCGGTCTTACTACCTTTATTGTGTTAGGGTAAGTAAGATCGTCTCTGTAGGGAATTTGTGGAAAATATTTAACAATTCCAACTCAATTAACGTAAAGACAGAAACTTTAAACTAAAGATTAAAACTTTAAATGAAGTAATGAACACACGTGCATAAAGCAAGAAACTTTGAAACAAATATAATAACGAAAAACAATTACTTCTAGGTTTTCAATTCCGCAAGATCCACAATTGATACTTTTAAATTAGGGTTTGTAAGAATATAATTTCAAGATTTTAGCTTTTGATTAAAGTGTCAACAAAGTAACAAGCTTTTAGGATTCATTCGTTCACAATGTTACCAATTTACCTATATCAAATTGCTTACTAGTCTTAATGAGTTCACGATGCAAGAAAACCGAAAATTGATAATCAAGCAAGAAACTTTATTTACAAGCAAATCTTTTAATTCAACCAAAACATAATGTTTCATTCAATAATTCATTGTTCAATACGAAAACCTAATCAAGCATACCAATTGTTTCATTTGACAAGAAGTGTACTCCCGAAAGCAATCAAGAAAAAACTTAGCCACTCATGGTGTTCATCGGATCTTCAATCTTGTTTTGATGATGATTGTAGATGAATTTAGATGTGTTGGGAAGCTTCAAAGTACCAAAATTCTCCTTGAAATCACTTATTTTCTGCTAGGAAAAGTTGTTCTTTGAATTGGGGTTAGATGTGTTTAAATAAACTTAAAGTTCCACAAAATCTGGGTGTTTGTTGATGACCGGCGTATAATACGCCGACCCTGGGCGTATCATACGCCCCCTCGGCCTCCATACGCATAACTTTCTGTAATTTTCTTCAAATACATCCATAAATGCGCCGTCCATTCGCTAACCGGCGTATGATACGCCCATACCTGGCGTATCATACGCCGGTGTAGGGTTCGCTGTGCTTTTTTTGTAACTTTCATTATTTTCAACTTCAGTCCTTGTAGTTTCGTATTTTGTTCCTTTTTCTCCAAAACAAGCCTTCTTTAACTCCAATCCCTACAAATCAAAATACAAACAAAGTAAACTTGTTCCACACTGATCATGATGTAAAATCACACATTTAAATTAATTAAACACCGAATAATTATCACACGATCAGATAGGTTTATGAAAGTATTAGACGCTCCCTTGCTAATAAAAATATGATGTATGATATTTTAGGGTGGTTGGGAGCCTTGTTATTTTAAATTAAATGGCTATGCCATATTAGTAAAGATTATTATATAGTTAAATTTTGTTGTAACTTTCTTTACCATCATGGAGTATGTTTTTATTTAGTTATATAGCACATGCACAGACCGTTCATTAAATTATGTGAGTGTATTTTTTATATTATATGATATCATTATAAGTGGTTGTGAGTAAAGTATATGAAAATTTTACTGTTTAATCTGTATTTTTGGAAAACACTGTTTAAAAACCTACAATAATTTTAATATATTTTAAATGGTCGTGAGTGGAGTAAAAAAAAAAAAAAAAGTAACCACGCCACCAACCCACCCCAACCCCACCACCCCAACCCTCCCCCCCCCCCCCCCCCCCCCCACCCCCACAACAAAACTACCAAAATTCCAATGAAAATTATCGTCTCTCTTCTCTTCGCCATATGATTAGCATATAGATTTCAAATGATATTAATTTCCACATATTATTAAACATTCACTTGAGACTGTGTGATATGGACCATATGGTTCCACACTTTACAACACTCAACATTATTGCCTTAGCATCACATAAGTTTCTATTAATTTTTTAACATATCGATATGGAGTTTCGCCGCCACATCATACATATTTTTGTATAACTATTTAATAATTATTTCTTTTACCTGCTACTAAATTAAAATAAAAACACATGAATAATAAATTTTAAAAATATACGAATTATTATAATTCCATTAATAATTAAAAATACGTTATAATAAAAGACATATATTAATATAAAAATAACAACTAAAAGAACTAGACTTGATAGTTAGAGTGAAGTGTGACGATAGGTTCCACAATATACACACAAAGATTGTGTTGTGTTTCCACAATGATTGTGTTGTGTTTCGTGGTTGCGTGTTTTCCTTTCATTAGCCCTTTATTGTACAACTGTTGAATGTCGCTCGCAATCGGTTCACGTAAATATTTTGGCATGTAGATATCGATGATGGTTTTACAAAATTTGCAAGACACTAACCTCTATGGTTTTCTAAGACATTTGCAAGTAGTCAACAAATGTGTCGGGTGTGGTTGTGTTAGCCAACTGATGAAATGTGGCGGTGATATTTTGCAAACTTGTAAACCCGCTCATGCCTCTAGAATCATACATCTATGTGAATTAGAGCACCTCGTGCGCGCTCCACATCATTAATTAGCTATCCTTTGGAATAATCGTCTACTTAATTACTTGAAACCGTTGTCTGGAACTTTTCTCATCACCAGCAGGGTGCTCGGCAAATTAGTGTTCCACCAATAGAGAACGTTTATAAGTATATTATTTGCTAAATAATAGCATGCTAGTGCTACAACATTTTTGAATTAATTGGAAAACCTTTTACGCACAATGGATTCCTTCTTTTTGAACAGTTAGTGAATGTAAAAGGAGTCACATAAGTATTTATTCTTTTCTTTGTTTTAGTTTTGTTTATTAGGCAAGAGAATCTATTACATGAGTGAGAGTGGTATATATATAAGGTGGTTGCCAAGACACACAATGGATTAATGTGTGTTAAGCGAAGGTAAAAACACAAAGAAGGAAGTGCAACAACCTCGAAGCTAGTTCAAACTAGTGGGAGGTTGTCTGCAAAAACTTAGCAGACTTATAACAATCTACCTTTTTATACATCCCACGAGCAAAAATCGACGATTGAGATGGCAAGAGGAAAGGTGCAGATGAGGAGGATTGAGAACCCGGTGCATAGGCAGGTGACCTTCTGCAAGCGCCGGTCTGGGCTTCTTAAGAAGGCCAAGGAGCTCTCTGTGTTGTGTGATGCTGAAATTGGTCTTGTCATTTTCTCCGCACATGGCAAGCTCTATGAGCTTGCCACTAACGGGTATGCATACTATATACCTCATTTCATGTGTTTCTGATAACGAGAAAAATGTGTATGATCACTTGATGACCATAGATAGATGTAAGGTTTTGATTTATCATAGATAGATGATAACATGACCAATAGTTATCATCAATTTCACTAACGAATACATGGTTAGATTAGATTAGCATGTTATAAATAAATAAAATAATAACCAATCAAA
The DNA here is from genome assembly GCA_025506505.1 of Flaveria sonorensis. Taxonomy (NCBI): domain Eukaryota; kingdom Viridiplantae; phylum Streptophyta; class Magnoliopsida; order Asterales; family Asteraceae; genus Flaveria; species Flaveria sonorensis. The sequence continues at coordinate 76,997,235 of CM046432.1, forward strand.
GGAGCATATGTATCCCGCTTGTTAAAAGGAATTTGCATGTCACTTTCACTTGATTATTGCTAGATTAACTCACTTTATGCTTTTGCTGGTTATATAAATAATACTTGAAAGTGTGGCTCTACACGTGAACTCATCCTTTACCTCCACCTATAAAAAGTGTATATGTGCATAACAGTAGTGAAGTTTGAGAAGCGCATAATATATATGCTACTTATTTTTATACTATGTTTATATAAACAAATTAAATGTTTACTTACTTAAGCTTGACATATATAAACAAAGGAAAAAAAAACTTGGTTGGTTTGTTAGCCAATTATTCTCTCACTATGACAGCCATACGACTTTTAGACTTATATATACCTTCTGTCTGGATTACTATTTTTATATTGATTATGTGTGTTTTTGTGTGTATATATTAACAACGTTTTATATATATTTTTAAAAATAAATACATTACAACTTGTATAATTTATATTTAGAATTTGAACCCCTAACATTAGTTATAAGCACACTACTTAACCATGAGGATGTCCATTGAGAAAAATATGATATATACATACATAAATACACATACATTGTGTATTAACATATTTTGTGCATTTGTGAATGAAGAAGCATGCAGGGGCTGATAGAGAAATATATGAAATCTAGCAGTTGCTATGTGGAGGAACAAGCTGATGAAAAGCAAGTTCTGGTCTGTATACATTTCTCCTTTTCTCTCAGTATATACGTAGCTTGCTTTGAGAATCGGATGCTTCAATATATAGTCAAGGAGAATACCTAAAAATGCATAATCAAGATAACATAATTTTAATTCTTTTTACTTTTGAGAGCATTAATCATCGATTCGTTTTCCTAATGTCACAAGTACTCTCTTACACGTAGCAAGCACTACTTGAGTACACATAACATTAATCAGGACTTTGAAACTTATTATCCGCTCAAAACTCGACACGTAAAACGTTTTTCTCTTAAAGAAAAAATAAAAATTGTTTCATGGTATAAGTGACTTTTAGTTTTCACTTTGTCTTGAGAAGACTTGCCCTTCTAAAGGTCCTAGGCTAGATGCTAGAACACGTAGACGTAGGTAATTTGTTTAATACGTTTATGTTCGTAAAATTTCTTTTACTAACTTTCCAACAAATGTAAACAATTATTCTAGATATTTTATAAATTCAATAGCGTTTAATGGTGCATGATTTCATAAACAACTAATTCACAAGCAATTATCAAGTTTATAAACCCGATTGTGTTATACCTTCTTTTGGACTCTTAGAGCATTTACAGTCTGTTTTTTATTCTTATCCTATAATTCATAAAATTAAAACTATTTTGTAAATTATGTCTATTTTTTTCTAAACATCCCACTTTTTATTTATCATACATATTCCTATCTCATTTAAATTTTAAATAATACTATTTTTTAATATTATTTTGCTTTATTCTAGTCACATTCACTTATAAAAAAAATTATAAAAATATTTTGTATGAATAGTGAGTTCATATATTTGAGAGGTAAGGTTGTTTTCCTCTAAAAATATGAAGGTGGGGTATAAGAATAAGAAACGAGATGGAGTGTGTATTTTGCTCTTTTTGCTAAAATTTGAGGTTGGGGATGGATCGAGATATGGGATGAGTTGGGAGTGCTCCAATATGGCATTGACAACCATCTTAATTATTTTAATATCTTCGCTTTTATAACGATACAAATATATATATGTGGACCACGAGAAGGTGGTTTTAATAAAAAGCTAATTTTATCAAAAAATCTAAAAAAACAGTATAAACTAATAAATGAATAATCAAAGAGTAATCAATTACTAAGATTTAAGTGGCAGAAAAAAATGTAGGGTTATATTTGAAATAGTTAATTTTGTTGATTTTTTTAAAGTTCTTTCACTATTTTAAACACTCATAATTTTTTATACAATATTACTTTTATGTGTTGTTTTATCAATATTTGGAGTAAATTACACGGATAGTCACTGGAGTATGCACGTATTGCAACTTTAGTCTCTACTTTCAATAAATTACAGATGAATGCATGAACTATGTAAGAAGTGTACGCTGACGATCCTTGACACTAACAAATGTTAAGTTTCTCTGTTAATTAGTTTTTTTAAAAGACCAAAATACATCTTCTTTTTATCCTCTTCTCCACATTCACACCCACCATCGCCGCCTCTACCCTCATCCCACCTCCACCGCTGCCTCTACCCTCATCCCACCGCCACCGCCGCCTCCACCCCTAACCCACCACCACCGTCGCCGCTTGCGCCTTCAACCCACCAGCCACCATATCACCACCATCACCATCCTTAACCACCACCTTAATCACCATACTGTTCCTACTACCACCGCTTGAGCACACCACCCAAATCCAACAGATCGGATCTTCCAACCACCACAAAATCCAACGACCACCGCCAACACGACCACCGTCACCATCACCGGCAACGCCAACACACAGGCCACCCTCACCTTGTTTCCCCGCCTACATCATCGCAACCACCACCATCTACATCATCGCACCAACTACATCAACGCCGACCGCCACCACCTGCAACGATCACCACCGATGGTGGAAAAGAAGAGGAGAGAGAGAGAGATGAGGGTGGTGATGGTGGTGGTTGGGGAGGTGGGGGTTGGGGACCAATCAGACGGCGGATGCAGGACTTACGGCGACGGAGCATGGTGGTCAACGTGGGGGAACGGTGGAAGACGTCGGAGGTACACTGGAGAAGACGATGGCAACAGGGGGTCAGCGGACTTCTGGCGGCGGTGGAGTTGTCGGACTTGCGGCGGCGGCAGGTCGCCGTTGATTTGGAAGGGGAGGGCGTGGATTTGTTTTTTGTGTGTGTGCAATATATATATATATATATGTGTGTGTGTGTGTGTGTGTGTGTGTGTGTGTGTGTGTAGTTAATTAATTTTAAAGTTAAGGGTACTATGGTCATTTCATATAGACTTAACTGGTTAAGTTAACTTCTGTTAGTGCTAGGGACTACGTGTGTGTAAAAAATGCATACTTCAGGCCCTCATCTGTAATTTTTTAAAATAAGGACTAAAGTTACAATATACGCAAACCCAGGGACTGTCTATGTAATTTACTCCAATATTTATGTGTTGTTTCAACATAAAACACCATAAAATGTGTTGTATTGTTAGTAAAATAGCAACGAATATACTCAAATAAGTTTTGGGCTATTTTACCAATAAAACAAAGATTTTGTGTCCTTTTGTATATCAGACAACACATTCAGTTTTTCTTTGCCATAAACCAACATTTTGCTTACCAATAAAACAACGGGTAATACGTTGTTTTAGCATTAAGTGATTATTTTCACAATAAAACAACGCATTTAACAACAAATAGCAAAATAGCGCATACCAAAAATCAAAACCAGCACAACATCTTTTAAGTGATAAAAAATCTAGCAACTTTTACACATGCAAAATTTGTGTTGTTTAAAAATAAAGAACAAGTTGGAACTAGAACAACAATCCAGCAAACTAGTATAAAAAATTTTAAATGGTATAAAAAACTAACTGAACTTGTAAAATTGGTTTGGATTAAAATACCCTCTTTTTTCATTTTTAGACAATGATTTTTTAATTGATTGTTCCCCTAAATCACGATACTATATGATATTCAACACCTAATCACATGGTATTTTACAACTCAAGACTCCAATCATATTCACGTAAATAATGGCTGCACACGCATTAATGCAAAATAAGACATTCTGAACATTCAACATTAACTTTTGTTACAATCGAAACTTTAGGAAAGAGATAATCGGTGTCCTGTCTGTAAAAAAGCCGTCACTAATCTGATGAAAAAGCCTATAAGTACGACCTTAAAAGACTTGTCAGTAATCCATCGCTAAGTATCCCATTGGTAATCCCTTGGTAGTATCCGTTGGTGATCTATTGGAAATCAAATTCTCACGCTTTTATTTTCGACTGATCTTCATTGGTAACCACTTTCACTGAGAGATTTCTTACGGGTACCACCAGGGTGAAAGTGATTAGTTTTCTGGTGGTTGAAAGCTAATGCCTGTGCCTATTCGTTTTTCAAATTAATGTAATTAATTTCTGAATCTTAGGAGTCCAAGATGGAGGTCAACATGCTGAAAAATGAGATTGATGTACTCCAAAAAGGCCTCAGGTAGCATCCAAAGACTTTGCTTAATTTGTTAAACTATTATAAACTTATTTTAAACATGCTGAAAACCAAGTCATATCCGACCTAATGTAATTTTGTTCTCATAATATAAAAAATAATTTATATTGCATACAATTCAGTTTTCAATAAAAGTTGTATGATATATTTATAAATATATTTACAATTATGTTACATAAATACTACAAATTATTAGAAAAAAACTAAATTACTTATAAAATAAAATTTGAGAAAAGAAATTAATGACGAATTTCTGATAATAACGCCCGGAGAAAACTTAAAACAAAAAAAATAAAGGGAATATTCAGTCTAATATTAACCAAGTTTTTTTAATGTTCAATTACAATCATTAACATTTTTTCATATAATAACCTTCACTTATGTTTCAATATTTTGCAATATTATAAACTATATTAATTGCCAAACTTTCTTATAATTAAATGGCTAAATGGAACAAAATACGAAATATTCCCTGCTATTTAAGTCAAATACTTTTTTTATTGGTTAAAAGAAAATTCACATTTTTAGCCCGCTGTTCTAAAAAAAACTATTCTTTTAAAAAAGATTGAACGTTTTCAAAGAAAACTAAACGCGAATGTAACACGTTGCGGCAGCATTTGTACGTGACGTGATAACGTATAAACTAACTGTCGACCCGACATGTTATAACGTCAAATAAAAGTATTTTATATTTGACCCAACTCATTTCAAAACAAATTTACATCAAAACGTAGGCAACGTCAAAACATAGATCATCTCAAAGTATACAAAATATACATGTAAACGTTTTATATTTGACCACATTTATTTCTAATCAAATTTACGTCAAAGGTAGGTAACATCGAAATATAGACTATCTCAAATCGTATATAAAATATGCATGTAAAGTTTTATATTTGACCTTACTTACACCGACAAATAACCGAAACTCTAGAAATATAAGGGGTTACAGTGATATTTTATAAAGTTTTTAAAACGTGTTAAGATGTGAAGGTGTTAAAGTTGACCAGTAAAAACGTTTAATAAACATTTAATAAACAAATTATGTATATATTATTAATATTAAATAAGTATTGCTATTATTTTATTATTATTATCACTGTAGAATCCTCTGTGGATTATATATGTATAATTCACATGAATGGAGCAATAAATTACACTTGAGAGGTTTTCTGTAGCTAAAAAAATACAATATTTAACATTTTTTATTATTTTATGATTTTATCCTAATAATAAAATACAATTTATTTTTCTAACCACAATAGTTTTATAAAATTTCATCATCCGATTAAAATTTACTTTTATTTACTTTGTTCTTTTAATTTGTACTTCTCTCACCTCTCCTAGGCTTTTCTCTGTCACTAAACATATATAAAGCTAGGGATGTGCTAATACCACTTTTTCACATGCGTGTTAAGTTTGGTACGTTGAATGTACATTTATATTGAATGTACATTTATATATGCCTATAATCTTTCACGCATCTATGTCTCTAATTCACATTGTCATTTTCCAAAAGAATTGAACACGTATCTCTTTTATTGAAAATATGTTAAAAAGTGATAGTATAATGGTTTGGTAGGTATATGTTTCAAGGAGGTGCAGGAAGAATGACTCTGGATGAACTACGAATTCTTGAGAACAACCTTGAAGTCTGGATGTATCACATACGCTCAGCAAAAGTAAGCAACATGGGTCTAATGATTCGAATAAAGTATTACTACGGAACGCCATGTTTGAACCATAGCATTTAAATCAGTAGATCTAAATATAAATGTTAGCTACATGAAGTATTTGTTAAATATCATCAGTCCAAGTGATTAAGTACTCGAGTAATGAAGATAATCGAATGAGCTAACGATCATTTAATGATCCAAAAAACCGTTAGAAAAAAGCTAGACGAAGTATTTAATTCTTAATTTTCTAAGAACAGTTGATAATCTTGCATTGATGTAAGCTTGTTTTTTTTGTTTTTTTATTTATTTTATTTTTTTTTTTTTTGAACAGCAACAATGAAAAGATTTCAATAAAAGGCTAGCGGATAACTAGCAAAATATCATACAAATATCAATATATACTTTTTAAAATGAATTATCTATACAAATATCATACAAGACCAGAACTTATGACATTTTGATTATGAAACATGTCACTTAGTTATGAGAGACCCAACCCTCCACAACCCCATGGAGCATGCATTTTTGGGCATGGCCTTCCATAACTAGTTTTCTTTTATTATCAAAATAAAATAAATTGATAATGTCTGTTTTTGTGCAGATGGACATTATGTCTCAAGAAATCCAGCTGCTGAAAAATAAGGTACGAGTCTCGAAGAAATGTTTATATTATATGTTATTTTTAAGATGCGACATTGATAAAAAAAACCATGAATTATTGGATGATTTATCTTCAAAATTTACAGGCAAATGTCATCCTATATTGATCTAGATATGCGCACAATAGAATATTTGATTCGGTGCTGCTTTAATACAAATATTGTTTTCTATTTTGTGTTGTTTTTCATATCAACACCTGAAGAACAAAAGTGATTCTGATCGAAAACTGTATTGATCGACTTTTTTATTAAACTAAATAATCTGTTGCTAATTACTTGTTTCGCAACCCTTTAAATACCCTAAAAACTTAACCCTAACTTAACCTTCAAACTAAATAACATTCTAAAATAAACTTACCATATATTTGACTCTTACCATAAATAAACAATACCCAACATAATAAATCCATATTAAAATTAAAGATTCATACCAAAGCTGACTGATCCATACCCATTCAACTTCCAAACTTGCGCTTTGGATGTGAATCAATAAAGATTAGTTCCAACATTCTAAATGCAATTGATGGTCAATGTTGAAACTCTTGACCGAAATGGTTTATTTGGTTCCAGACTAGATCTTAATAATACAAATGTGATAATATCTGTCAAGTTCTATGTCAAGAACGCATAATATAATGGAATATGGCAAAGTAGGCTATATATTGGCTGTGTTGGTTAAATGTTAGTCGTCTCCAATAAAAGTAGGCCAAATCTCATCCATCTAGACTAAATCTTGACCATTTGTAAAAAGAAAGATAAATCTTAACCGTCTGTAACAAAATAGAGTTAATCATAATTAGCTCTGAAAAGATTATTTAAAATCTTAGCCGTCGGGCTAAAGTGTAGTCATTTTTAATTAATGTCTTGCTTTTATAGATGTTTTGTAGACCCATGGTTCTTTTCAAGGTTTTTGTGTAAATACAGCTTTAGTCTTGCTAGTGAGCTTAGTTAGCGTTTTTGATTGGTTGATTTGAATATTAGCGGAGTAAAACTCAATTTATATTTAAAAATATCAAAGGCTAGTTGTTAACTTTTAAAACCGGGTTAACTTGGTCATTTTGGTAATAATAAAACTTATGTCATTGCATGGATTGTCTATATATAACCTCACTATCGTTTTGTTTGCTTTATTGCAGGAAGGGATACTAAGAGCACAAATAAGTGCCTCCAAGAGCAGGTAACTTCAATATCACATGTAGGATAAAAGTTCAGCCAAAAGATTGGGATTTGTGGTTCTAAAGTTGCAACATCTTATTACTAAACATCTTATTTCACTAAAACAGATGGAGATGCAATATATTGCTGCGGACACTGACCCGACAATTATGACTAACGTACCATGCCCACTAACAGTTCAAAATGAGATCTATCAGTACTAATAAAGACCTCAGGACAGTAGCTGTGACAATGGCTCACTTGTGAAATAGCCGTTAGAAGTGTGACTAGTAATGCGACATATATATAAATGTTGCTCAATAAACAAATTGTTGGGTTTGTGCAATGTAAAACTATGGCCGACTGTTTAGCTTTAAGATTGTATTATTTGATATGTATGATATTTGTTATGAATTATGAATGTGCATGGATTTCTAATATTAATGCCTTCTAGTTAGTATGGGCTTGTTTTTCTAGTTAGCATGGGCTTGTTTTTCTACTAATTTGTTTATTTCTCGAATTACATACTTTTTCTCGTATATTCAGTATCAAATGCCCTGCCCGGCTTCTTAAATGCGAGGAAAAAAGTAAAATTGCTTGATTTGTCACTGTAACACAAAGGGGTATCACCAACGGTATATTACTAACGGACATACGCGTTGGTAATTTTCGAATTAAAATATCTAGATTTTGACGGATCACTAACGAAATCAACCAACATCACGAAAAATGATGTAAAATTGATCTACCTTTTATACCAATGAATATCACCGAAGGATGTATTAGGTTGGTAACATCCAGCAGATCTAATTTCTGACGGATCACCAACGGAATCTCAAAAAAATCCCATAAAAATATATCAGTTTTAGGGATTTTGGTGGATTCCGTCACTGATAGTTAGAAGTTATGGTCGAAAAACAGTGTCATCGGTATTCAATTGGTAAATTATAGTTATTATTACCACACCCAGAATTTTTCAAAAAAGATCGGATCATTATCCAAATACAATGGTGTATGTTAACGTGATTTGTTGAATTCATTGACTTGAATCTAAATAAGGTACAATGACATACGTTTTCATCCATCTCTGCACAAAATTCTTTGTTGATAAGCTCGTATATTGAAGCAAAACTAGAATCGACATGATAAGCAATATGTTTCCCCGACCTTTGAAATGCGAGGTGGCGTGTTTCCTTATGCTAGGTTACCGTGTGTGCTTCATTCTCCCCTGTGCACACATTTTTGTATATAAGTTATGTAGTATTTATCGTCTTAATTAATCTAATGTAATTTATATGTAACATCTAAAAGCATGATGTTTTCTATGTCCAAAGATCTAGAATGTAATCTTTAATACCCAAATGAATTGTGATAAACGTATATGGTTTTTGTAACTTAAAACAACTCAAAAATACATGCTAAGGCCTAGTGATGGAACTAGAATTTTTTTCCTATGGGTTCATTATTTTTTTATGCTTGAATTTCTAACAACCTGGCGTCAAGATTTTAGGGTTGGGACGGATTGATGAAATTTTTTATGTTGTTTTTGTGTTGAATTATCCATATATATGTTACCTAATTTTTAGTCATACTTCTCTCAAGTAAATTAGTCCTAAACCCTAAATTATTTTCTATGGGTGTTTTGATTTACAAAAACAAAAGTCTTAAAAGTATTTGATACTCATGAAAAGTCTTAAAATGTATTAGAAATCATATATTCGTGAAACTAAGCTCTAAAATCATTACCTCTTCTTATTAGCTTTTTTCCCCTTAAATAAATTGATAAACTATTAAAATAATTTAATCTAGACATTCCTAATATCAATCTAAAATGATAAGTTGTTGAAATAAGTTGATCCAAACACTCGTAAGTTCTATGTACCCTTATATCATGCAAAATTTATCCATACATCAAAAGAAAAAAAAACATTTATTTGGTGTAGAAAAGAATCACGTATGAACAAGTCTTTACATTCGATCTTGTGTGGCATAATATACTTAAAATCTAACAATGCTAATTATTGCACATAAAGCCGAGGAAAAAAAAGTTTCACACTTAGATATGGATTAAAAAAACCACCACCATTAGAGTTTTTACAATCACATATATTCATCTTTAAGGTTACAAATTTTAGAGTTTTGAATCAAATTCTAAGGTACAATTAACAAGTCAAACGGTGAGTTACAAAAAAAAACGAAGCCTAGCAAAGACTATAAAAAAAAAACATAAAACACAAGGACAAGACTTGAACTCTCCTAAATCGTTTAGATACAAAATGTCTTTACCACTCCAACCAAATATATTCTTTCCACTCCAATTAAATATCATTCTTTTTTTCTTTTTATTCAAATCATATATGGGGTTATTGGTAAAAAGGATTGAGGTCAATAGAAACTTTTCTATTATATGTTGTATGAAAATTTTAGAAACTACTGGAGTCACTTGAACCCCTCCTTCTTTTACTACTTCCGCCAATAAGGCCTACCTTGAGCCCTGATAGTGTTGATGTAACCTAGTGTTTCAATTTGTTACCAAAGATACCGAGTAACACATTTCAAGGCCCATTAAGACCTAAAAGTTTATGAACAATTATATACACATCCCTTTAACATCTAAATGACTACTTTTAACCAAATATATATGAATTCATGTAAATATATAACTCAATCACACATGCCAATCCCCATTTAGACCCATAGTGAACCATTAATAATCACATACACATGTTAAAATCAAAAATAACGTATTGTATCCTAATATGCTTTATGAAACCTAAACAACACTATCGCACATGTCAGACCCCTTAAGGACCAAAGTTTTATGTTTCGAATGAAAATCGAATACCAATTCGATTCGAAAATTAGTTCATGAATAATCATATACCAATTCAAATCGATCCGAATTGGTTTTAAATCGTAGATTACGTTTTTAGAGTCAAATTCAAATACTTAATGTGACAAGTATTTCAGAGTCAAATTCAAATACTTAATGAGACCCAAAATTACGCAAAGCAGTTAAATTAATGGAGTTTGGTGTGTTCTATCTCATATTGTCCCTTCGGGAGGCGGTTTGGAACGCTTTTTCAAAATCTGTGCTATATTTGAATTCATATTACTCTATTTGTAGTGCCTACAAGCAATCCCTTTTAATTGTGTGGCATTTGGTTTGTAAACTTATAGCTTACACTTGATTGTCTTAATTTACAAATTTTGTTTATTTTATTTGTATTAATAACATTTATCCAGCTATCAACTTGCAATAAAATTTATGCAAAGTGTCAAATCAAAAATTATTTTCATAGTTAAATAATACAAGTCTTTCAAGTTTGTTTTTTTTTCTTTGGATTTCTATTAGGCCTTGTAGATTTGAGCCTTTTAAACGACTCCTACAATAGCTGCTACTTGATATTATGATATATAATTATATATAAAGTTCCGCAGAAGATAAACAAAAATAGCCTTAAGCCCGTAATATAAAATAGAAAAAAACTTATCGTTGACAATTATAAAACTTTCATGAATGTCACATAAATTTACGAATTTAGACTGAGTAAATGAATGTCAACCATGCATACCAACTGCCAACTACACAAAACATAGATTTAGAAAGTCAAAGCCTGTGAAAACCGATAGCTTGCTGCAAGTACTCTTGGGTACAGCGATACATTTAAGACAACAGAAACAGAATTTAGTGAGCTCGCAATTAAGAGTACACATGCAACACAAAAGTCAACTGCACCAAACTTTGCACTTTTAGACTCCCAAGAGTTTTTAGCTCAACAATCACGGTTAATTAAGCCAGTGGAGTGTAACGCGTGAACCCGCGGGAAGCGCCTTCCCATGACCATCCCTAACAAGCCCGGATGGTGTTCTAGCACCAATAACCCGCACTTTCTGATTAACTCACGTTCCAATAAATTTTCTTCAATCTGGCGTAGTAAACCACCAGCATCGAATCCATGGTGGTGGGGTGGTGTTAAAAATTCTCGTTGTGTTAGCCGTCAGTACCAACCTCCCGCATGCACTCTGTTCACCCTGGCCTTAGATTAGCCGTAGTGGGTGAGTGATGATAATAAAAAATATTGTCACGTATGCACTATGTAAACAATGTTGTGATAGTGATAAATGTGATAATGGATTAGTATAGTAATATTAGGTTTTAATTGATGAAGAAAAAGTAATAAAAATTTATATGTGTTTCTTTCCCACCCCCATGACCACCATCATATCACAATATTCCCCCATCATATTGAGCCGCCTATCACACCTAGGGGCGGTGTTCTTCGCATGATATGCTGATTTAATTGACACCTCCATCACGTTTTACTGCAGTCAGGCTTTGACGACGTCGACGAAATAATTTTGACTTATTGAGACTAATATTATTGGTCGCTACAACCTAGTGCGACTAAATTTAGTCTCCATGGGTTTCGTCACCATTCATTCATCGTGTTAGGCCAACTTTTTCGTTGCCATAGATAGGACTATAGCAACATAAGTTAGTTGCAAAAGGTTTGTTGCTAAAATTGTTTCTATAATTAGAATTAATCTTTATCTTTAAAATTAAGTGACACTAATTTTCGTCACTACAGATTTCTATTTTAGTGGGACTGATTTTTCACGTACGATGATGACATTTGGAGTCTTCTTCATGTTGGCCGCAACTCCGTCAAAAAATTTGATTCGCAAAAAGAAAAAAGACACGGGATTTTTTGAAATAAGACATTTTAGAGACGGATTTCTTATTTCTTATAGCATTCAAAACCTGTTCCCTATAATATATGAGTTTAGTCTTTGTATTATAAATGGTTGTGAGTATAGGAGAGATAAAAAAATAAATTTTAAAAAATACTATTCAACCCTTTACAATTTTTTAATATTTTAAAAAATGATTATGAGTAGAGTAGAAAGAAAATATAATGATATATGTATAAAAAATAATATTAAATTGGAAAGATGGGAAAAAATAATTATTTTAAGTGTAATTATATGGATGAGAATAATGAATAAGATATGAATGCTCTAAGATGCAAAAGCATTTACTACTCTCCTACTAACTTTATTATTATACCAATCTCTATAAATTCACCCCTCTATATATTATATATAACCCCTTTCAGGTTTTAAAACGTACATCACACATAAGAACAAACTGATATAGCAAAATAACTACCATGAGGGGTGAAAATATGATAACCTTCAAATTTTATGCTTGTCGTATATGTTGGCGTCATGTTGTCGAGTGGCGCTCCATTAGTCTGGGCACAAGACTATGAAGTTGGTCATGGGGATACTGATGTTGTGCCGGGCGCGTTTCCTCAAGGTGGAGGGATGGTTCCCGCGATGTTTATATTCGGTGACTCGCTAATTGACAATGGAAACAACAATGACTTGAACTCTTTCGCTAAGGCGAATTATTTTCCTTACGGCATAGACTTCAATGGAGGTCCTACTGGCAGATTCTCCAATGGTTTCACCATGGTTGATGAAATAGGTCTCTCATCTCTACTTGTTTGTTGTGCATATATAAAAAGATGATGTAGTTTCAAAGTCATGCAAGTGCAACATTTTCTAAATAGCTTTATTCATTCATATAACGGAGTACTTACTCTAATGAAAGTGCATTGGTTACTTTTGATTGTTTTTTAATTATCAATGGAAAACTATATATGATGATGTATAACTTATGCATACATGTATGAATACAGCGGAATTGCTTGGGTTGCCACTGATACCACCTTACTCCCAAGCATCAAATTCTAAAGATCAAATGATTCATGGTGTCAATTTCGCCTCTGCGGCTGCTGGGATCCTCGATATAACGGGCAGGAATTTTGTAAGTTTTTAGATCTCCTTGATTAGGGGGGCTTTTCGCGATTCCTAAAATAAAGTGGTTCATGTATAGGTGGTTAGCTAATATTTTTTGTTTCTGGCTATATATATAGGTGGATCGCCTTCCATTTAACCAACAGATTAAGAACTTTGAAAACGCTTTGGATCAAATCACGGCCGATTCAGGTGCAATCGATGTGGCTCAGATGCTTTCTCGAAGCCTTTTCTTTGTGGGAATGGGTAGCAATGACTACCTAAACAACTACCTCATGCCGAACTACCCTACCCGTAGCCAGTACAATGGCCAGCAGTTTGCAGACCTTTTGTCTAAGGAGTACACCACTCAACTCACTGTAAGCTGACAATATATATTATTAACAGCAACACCTAAAATGTTATAGGATAAAATCATTAGATACCGCACACTACAGGACTAGAACTCACAACCATTGGTTTGGTCTTTCTATGTGTCGTTTGATTTAGAAACTTTACAATCTTGGAGCGCGTAAATTTGTTTTGGCTGGGATAGGACTCATGGGTTGTATACCAAACATCTTAGCCCGAAGCACGGATGGAAGATGTTCTGAGGAGGTGAACCAGCTCGTCCGACCTTTCAACGTGAACCCATGATTAACAATTTAAGGGGTTCTAAGTTTGTCTACATAAATGTTGATAACATGTTTGAGGATTTAATTTCCAACGCTAGATCCTACGGTAGTACTTACAACCTTGAGTATTCAGCTTCAATCGACTATATATATATATTCGCTCAAAATTGTAACGTTTTTGGATTTCTTGATGCAGGATTTCATGTTGTGAATAGGGGATGTTGCGGGATAGGTAGAAACAGAGGGCAAGTAACATGTTTACCTTTCCAGACCCCGTGTCCTAACAGGAACGAGTATGTGTTTTGGGACGCCTTTCACCCGACAGAAGCAGTGAATATCTTGATGGGAAAGAAGGCTTTCAGTGGTGGTACTGATTTTGTTTATCCCATCAACATTCAACAACTCGCACACATATGATGATGTACTTGAACACATACTTAAATCACTATGATGAAACGTATGTAGATTTTATTTGCTGTTGTATGATCTGTTCTAGATTAGAATAATAAATATCAATATTTAAGATTATAAACAGACAAACTCTTCACTCCTAATGTACCCATTATATTATCAGATGAGAGTATGTGACCCTTTTTGCTACGGGCTGCTTTTTCATCGCAGTGAATTTTGGTGATGCATTTCTTGTTATGGTGCAGTGGTTAATTAGACCACAGATCTAGATATATGTCCCACTTATGTTGCAATTAGACTATTTGGTATTATTATATTATTACATGATGCCAAGATAAAACCCGGTTATGTGAGATTGTGATCTAGCCACAAAATAAAAGATAGTCTCAAAAGTTAAATATACAACCGTTTTGCATATCCCAAAAATAATAGAAAAAACACTAACAGGGAAAAGAAAATAGTATTTCTACTCAAAATAATGGTATGTACCTGTTCTGTTTATGCTAACGTTATATTCAGTGCTCTGACAAAAAAATTGTTGGGTCATTTTTGGCCCATGAGAGAAGCCCAATTTTAAAGAATCGGCAGTTGAGTGTAGACTTGGGCATAAAAACCGGGTTCGGACCCGACCCGACCCGGTGGACCCGACCCGGAACCGGGTACGGGTACGACCCGGTATATGCATACCCGGGTTGGACCCGAAAAAAAACCGTAGGGTTGGAACCGGGTATGATTTTCTAGAATTTCTTAGAACCCGACCCGGACCCGACCCGACCCGACCCGACCCGGAACCGGTTGAACCCGGGTTGTACCCGTTTCGACCGTTTTTTTTTTTTTTAAAAGTGGCCGTTTTTTAACGGCTATATAGCCGTTGGGATCGATTTGTGACCGTTTTTTTGTCACTTTTAGGCTTAAGTTAGTATAAATAGGTGTGGGTTGATATGGTTTAGTACCCAAGTCTCAAACGCAAAAACATACGCAAAAAACGCAAAAAATACTCTCGTTTACTCTCGCTTTACACGTTCACTCTCTCGTTTTACACTTTCACTCTCTTCAATCTTGATATGGCTCACTCACAATCTTCCGTTGGTCAAGGTTCGTCCAACGCTCCAACCGTCGTTCGTGTTCTTGCACACAATCGTAACATGGATGTTTGGTGCAATTGGGATATGGTTGAGTTGAGTGACGGGTCTGTAAAGGCTCGTTGCAAGTTTTGTGGAGCTTTGCTTGCTAAAGATTCTAACACGACTTTAAACAAACACATTAGCAAGAAGTTTTGTAAGTCGTTGAAAAGTAATCCGGATTCGCAACAAACACAATTGGGTGGAGACGGTGGAATCTTTAATTACGATGTTAATACGGTTCGAGATCGAATGGCGAAGTTCGTGATTCAAGAAGCTTTGCCTTTTAGTCACTTCGACAATCCTCGGTTGACCAACTTAATTCGAGAGACGCTTCAACCTCGTTACACTCACGTAAGTCGTACTACACTTAGACGTTATTGTTTAAAATTATGGAAACAAGCAAAAAATGATTTAATTGTATTATTTGAAAATTTAAATACCGGTGTAAACTTAACTAGTGACGTTTGGTCGGCTCCACACGGTTTACCCGAATCGTACCTTTGCGTCACCGCTCATTGGGTGGATCCCAATTCATGGCAATTGATGAAACGTACGATTGCATTTGATCTTTTTCCGCATCCACACACCGGAGAATTTTTGTTTTACTTTTTAGATAATGTAATAAGTACTTTTAAATTAGAAAATAAACTTTTTTCAATTGCATTTGATAACGCCTCTAACAACACAACCGCGGTTGAAAAATTAAAATTAAAATATCTTCCGATTGCAAACGGTGATTTTTTCCATACTCGTTGTGTTGCACATATTATTAATTTAGTAGTGCAAGACGGACTATCCGGGCAATATGTTAATAACTTTATTACATCTTTTCGATTTATGTTACATGACGTTTTTAAAAAAAGTAGAAGAAGATATCAAGATTATAAACAACTTTGTAAGGATACGCACTCTAAATTTTTAGGTCCTAATTGGGATGTACCTACTCGGTGGAATTCGACTTGTCACATGTTTGAATGTGCTTTAAAACAAAAGGGCACTTTGAAAGCTTTTCATAATAGTCTTTCGGATAATGGTGAAGCCGACCCATTTCCGGATGCGGGTTGGGAGAATCTTCAACGTCTATCCGAGTTTCTTGAGGTTTTTAAAAACTCAACAACAAAATTATCGGGAGTTTATTATTCCACTAGTTATTCGGTGCTTCAAGAACTATATTTTATGTCTTTGAATTTTAAAAATTTTCAAAATAAAAATAATATGTTTAATCAAATGATAGAACCAATGAAAGAAAAGTTTAAAAAATATTTTAAGGACTTACCACCCGTTTTTACGTGTGCCGCCGCTTTAAATCCGTTTCTAAATGTTGCGGGGGTTGAATGTTTGATAGATGAGATAAATGACAATTTGGATATGCATGACGAAAACCCTGATTTTTCAAACGAGGCAAAAGAAAATTTTAATCATAGTTTGAAAACAATTTATAATTTTTATTTAAATAGATATGGGCCTAACGTAAACATAACCATGCCAAGTGGATCAACCTCAAGTGCTAGTACCTCGTTTAAAGACCCTGTTTTGACTATGTTGAATGTTGTTCGGGATGTGACGGCTAAACGTCAAAGAGGTAACACCCCAACAAGTGAGCTCGGTAGATATAGTGGAACGGATTTTATTTCCACTATGACTACCGAAGATTATCGTGCATTCGATATTTTGGCTTGGTGGAAAGGAAAATAATCTCAATTTCCGATTCTTTCTGCTATGGCCCGTGATTTACTAAGCGTCCAAGCTTCTACGGTAGCTTCGGAATCTGCTTTTTCTCTTAGTGGCAGGGTAATATCATTACGAAGAACAAGACTAACTCCGGAAGCAGTGGAGATGTGCATTTGTTTAAAGGATCACTTAGACGCAACGGATCGTATACAAGACCAAACAAGCCTCGAAGACGAGATTACACTCGAAGCTAAAGTACATGATGAAGAGGTAGAAGACGGAGTATCTTCTGGCATATCCGATGAAGAATTAGCATTTGATCAAGCATCTCGTAGTAGATAAAATTAGACGATATTGTTATTTTTAAGTTGTTTTAATATTATATGTCTTTCATGTTCTTTTTAAATTTCTTTGTCATTCAAATGTTTTATATAAAAAGTATTTAATATTTGTATATTATAAGTGTAACATTTTCTGCTCAAGATTTGTATATATTTATATATTAAGTTGTTTAAATTTTTGTCATTCAAGTGAACCCGGTTAGGAAAAGAAAAATAAAAAGAAAAAAAAGGAAAGAAAATATAAGAAAAAAAAACATACGACCCGGTGTTCGACACACACACAAGAAAAGAAAAAAAAAAAAAAAAAAAAGGCAATAACCCGGTTGAACCCGGGTTTCATACCTGAAACGAACCCGACCCGACCCTACCCGGGTATACCGGGTAGGGTTTGTATCTCGCTGAACCCGACCCGGGTTCGTACCCGGGTTCACCAATACCCGGGTACAGAAAACCCGGTTGGGCCCAAACCCGGTTTTGTACCCGGGCCCGGGTCCGGCCCAAACCCGATTTGTGCAACTCTAGTTGAGTGTAGTAGATGAGAGTAGAGATGTGCATTTTGGGTTTGGGCCGGACCCGAAAACCGGGCCCAACCCGGGTTTGGCCCAACAGGGTTTTTTGGTGCCCGGGTATTGGTGAACCCGGGTACGAACCCGGGTCGGGTTCAGCAGCATAAAAACCCTACCCGGTATACCCGGGTCGGGTCGGGTCGGGTCGGGCGGGTCGGGTATGAAACCGGGTCCAACCGGGTTTTTTCTTTTTTTTTCTTTTCTTGAATGACACAAACGACGGTTGGAGCGTTGGACGAACCTTGACCAACGGAAGATTGTGAGTGAGCCATATCAAAATTGAAGAGAGTGAAAGTGTAAAACAAGAGAGTGAACGTGTAAAACGAGAGTAAATGAGAGTATTTTTTGCGTTTTTTGCGTATGTTTTTGCTTTTGAGACTTGGGTACTAAACCATATCAACCTACACCTATTTATACTAACTTATAAGCCTAAAAGTGACAAAAAAATGGCCAAAAATCGATCCCAACGGCTATATAGCCGTTAAAAAACGGCTACTTCTTAAAAAAAAAAAAAAAGGGTTCAACCGGTTCCGGGTCGGGTCGGGTTCTAAGAAAATCTAGAAACTAATACCCGGTTCCAACCCTACGGGTTTTTTCCGGGTCCAAACCGGGTTCAACTATACCGGGTCGTACCCGTACCCGGTTCCGGGTCGGGTCCGAACCCGGTTGTTTTGCCCACCTCTAGA
The DNA here is from genome assembly GCA_025506505.1 of Flaveria sonorensis. NCBI lineage: Eukaryota > Viridiplantae > Streptophyta > Magnoliopsida > Asterales > Asteraceae > Flaveria > Flaveria sonorensis. Next base: position 77,016,150 of record CM046432.1, read on the forward strand.
TGAGAGCAATTGTTTCAGCAGTCACCAAAGAGGAGAGTAGAGAGAAGACAACAAAGAGAATTTCCATCACTTTTAGAGCAATTGTTTAATTCCATATGTTTGATGTTAGTTGATTTAAGTATATGATATTTGTTATATGCCGCTAATATACATAGAGAAGACTTTGTACCGCTGATTTTTGATGATAGTGGCTTTAAAGTGGCTCTAGTAGTCCCGTGGTCTTTGCTCTCGTTTATGAGAGGTTTTTCACGCTAAAATTCGGTGTCTTTTTATTGTTGTGTTTGTTGGTTCATTTGGGCCAGGGGAAGTTTTTTACCAAATGAGGATTTATTCCGTTGCGTGTAGTCTACCGTTTGTTATCGGTTGTGTGATTTTTACCCCATCAAAAATTACTATTGATGGGACTAACTACTTATGAGGTTTACATGTGGGTAGGAACTAGTTAGTGATGACAAGGATTAAAACATTCATTTTTTGCTTCTTGTTGGAAATCATTATAGATTGCCAAATGTGTATATATAAGCATTTTGGAGAAAATCATAGGCAGACAATTGTATTCAATTTGGCATGTAATTCTCTCTAATCTTTTGATCCAATTCAACAAGAGAATCATTAACCGTTGGCGTAAAATCTCTAGCCAATTCAAGTATTTAATTCTTAATCTGTTGATTCTTTGGTGTCTAGAGTGAATCACTCTAAATTTATTATCCAACACAAACATTAAAAGAGAGAAACATGTTTGAACCAGACCAACATGGTTCTTGATCAAATTCAAACAACAATGAAACAACACATTCAAATTTTTAAGCAGACCGTACAAAAGTGCATCATAGTGAAGCTAGTTGTTGAATATTAATTGGATATGTGTATGATGGTGATCTTGATGAGTATGCTAATTTGGCGGTGACGATGTTTGCAGCTTCAGTCGGATGAAAGGCGTCCCAAAATATGTACTTTGAGCGGTCCCTGCAAGCTTGTTGAAGAGGAAGACATGTCACCTGACCATTGTTTCTTCCAACTCCACAACATCCTTTATCAATTACTTCAAATCCTATAGGTTACAAAGACATCTTTTTTAAAGCAATTTAATTATCATGTAATCAAAATAAACAGCAAAGTTGAGGTACCATAAGATCTAGCATTCTGGATAAGATCATTGGTTGCTTTATACGAATCCAAGTAAACAAACTGTGAACCTTGAAGCGTGCCATTATTAAAGCGATCTACAAGTTTTTGTAGGCCTGAGTTAAATAACATGATAGCGTTGTTTATGTCTTCATTGCACCTGCTTTTGCTACCATTATACCGAGCTAGTTGATAAGGTATGCACCCAACTTGACCCACGGCAGTCACTGCCACTTTTCGTGCGCCCAAATTGTACAATGCCTGATAAATATGTGCATAGTAGCAAGGTAAATTTTAACTCATACTTTCAAAAGTTTCGATGCGCCCATAAAGGGTATATTTTGAATCGAGATATACACTTTATTAACACAACAAAAATTCAATCAGGACGATAGTGATGAGTCGTTTGTAAGAAGAGGCTAAAAGTACTCACGGTAAGCTGTTTAGAATAATCATTAATGAGTGCATCTGCATAGGCTTGGGGGGTGAATCGGGATGCAGTATTGTAATAATCGCGCATGAAATAGTTATTGAGATAGTCATTGCTTCCCATTCCAGAGTAGAATATACACTTGCCAAGGTAACTTCCCAAAGCATTATCATCATTTCTGAAGTAACGCCTCATCAGTTGCGCTACACTCTCAAAGTTACTTACTTGCCTGTTCATTGAAATGTGATCCCCCTATATACATTCCAAAATTCGTTCAGGAACTAAAGTGAACACAGCATTTTAGGAAAATTATGAGAAGTTAAACACATAAGAAAGTAGATTCACCAGATTATTGCCAGTTTCATCGCGGATACCCGCAGCTCCAGATGCAAAATTCAGTCCACTAAGTATCGCCCGACCACGCGTTCTTGCAAAGGGAGGGATGTTGTTTCGAAATCCTAGAAGTTGAGCTGCAAAAACCATTTCATCCTAACTTATTCATATAACTTCTTTGTAAAGCACTCTTTGAGTCTTTTCATCCACTAAGGTGAAAAGCAATGTAAGGAGGGGGATACTAACCCAATGCGTCGACGAAAGTTCGGCCGTTAGTAAAGCGGCCACTGGCACCTTGAGGGAAGTCAATGCCATAAGGTCTGTAGTTGGCTCTAGCAAGAGTGATAAGCCCATTGTTGTTGCCATTATCAACCAAAGAGTCACCAAAGATAAAGAAACATGGAACTTGTGGTTCACCTTGTGGACACCCCTTTCCTGATAATAACAACAATGAAGCAGCTAACACCCACAACCCAAACTCTTTTGTCAAACTCTCCATATTGAGTTGATCATGCATTGATAAGGGTATAGTAGCATATAAGTATGGGAATTTGAAGGGGTAAAAGCGTAAAATGACATTTATTGGGTATTTTTATATGATTTTGTTACAATAAAAGAAGAGCCCATTAGCCCGTGAGATGGAGGTGTACGGTTTCTTGTTAGAGAGGCATTGAAACCACTTTTGAGTTGGGTTTGTGATCCAATTAATATGGGGTGTAGGCGTGTAGCTGCACACAACAGAAAGAATTTCACGTGGGACATACAGCATGGTTTCACCCTTTATCCCGGCCCAGATATAACTAGAAGCAATACATAAATTAATAATTTAACTATTTAACAAAAACTAATGTATTATAATTTTAATTAAAAAATTGTTAGTAAATAAGAGAGAACAACGTAACATCTTGAATTTAGTAATAATAATAACAATTATAATAACATATCAATTTTTTTATGATGTCTAACAATTATCAAAATCTAACTGCTTTAAATAAAAAATAAATATTTAATGAATTATTAAATAATAAACTACATGAAACACAGTGAATTTGGGTAGTCAATGAATTATTAAATTATGTATTGTTCACAAAATTTACAAATTGAATTGTTATCTAGCTTGTATGTTTTTCATGTAGTGTTAGCTTGTATGTTTTTCACGTAGGGTAATTCTGTTTTTTATGTATTCTTATTTTTAAAGCCATGATTATAAAACAAAAAAAAACCTAAAAAATATAATCAAGGGTAATTCTATCATTTGTCACTATTTTACATTCCAATTAATTTGAACCAAACAGGATCATTTCAAAAAATTCTATTGCGTTCTACCAACCAAACATATGACAGGAATTAATATTTAGATTTCAATCCCTTTGACAAATTCCAATTTCATTAGAAGCATTCTGTGAACCCAACGGCTCTTAAAACTTAACTAAAATGATATAGCTGATAGTAGAGTTAATGTGAGTCAATTGACGATATAGCTATTTTATATAATATTTTTACCATGTGCTAAATTTGGTTTCGACTGTTTCAGCCAGTCTTTAACTTAAAACTAGAAAACTTCTAAACAACTTTACAACAAACATATATACACAATCATTCCGTAGTCTACAGTTTTTCGTGAATTTCTTTACAAGAAATCTAAAAACCTACTAGTTTTTTGTAAAACCAAAATGTAAAATATTAATTCAAGATGCATCACCTAAAATCCTTTGGTACAAACTAAAAACAATTGTAGTTTCAAATTTTTATGCGTCTTGATATTAAGACACCTACCATTATAAATCGACATTCGTTTATACACCTTGCAGAGCCCTATACGAGGCGTAAGGTCGAAGACATTAAAAACAAGGAAAATTCAGGGGTTATTGTTAGAGGGCAATACGCCTCATATAGCCTTATACGACCTCTTATACGACACATATAAACATATACGATATGTATAGCAAATTTTGACACTAACTACAAAAACAATTTAGGAGGCTGTCTAAGGGGTTATACGCGCCATATAGGGCTAGAAGACCACCATATACGACACATATAGAATTATACACCCCATATAAAAATCTAGGAGTGTTGTTTTCTAATTAAAGAATGTCCTAGTAACCGTACTTTTTTTTTTCGCTCCGAAAGCAACACAAGACAATCTAGTAAGATCTTAAATTTATTGCGGCAATGAAAAATAAAGGGCAGAACGTGGTTTCTTATAAATTTGGAAGCGACATGTGACACCCAACAAGCTCTTTGCAGCTTTCTACACCCTAAAGTGCCTCTATCACCGTTGCATCGAAGAATATGATAGCATTTTATATTTTGAAAATCACCGTTTATAGCAATATACGATATATATAATCTAATTAAACCTACATATAGGCATTGCTGTCACAAAAGTCTAAATTGGGGGCCTTCATTTGACTTCACTAATATTTTTATTCCCTTGGCTTAAAGAACGCCCACGTTTTTTCTTCAATTAAGAGAAAATTTTATGTTTCTACACCTCACTTGTGAAATATTAGTGCTAAATATTATTTATTAAAGCAGTTGAAGATATTGGCTTGGCTATAGACTCAAGTCTCAACTAGGTCCAATGACTTGATCAGGGAAACGATATTTTAAGCTTTTTAGGGAATTTAATTTGAAATTATTTAGTTTTGACAGGAATCGTGAGTATACAATATATATATACATCTTTAATATAAAAAACTATTTAAAAATTTCAGGCTCTTGAAGAGATTGGTTTCCCCCAATCCATGACAAGCAAAGATCATGTGTAACATTGAGGCAGTCATTCAACTATTAGAAAATCCAATGTAGCATGATAGTGCAAAGCATGTGAAAGTTTATGAACACTTATCAAAGAAAAGTTAGAACCTAAACTTATAGAGTGTCATTTATACGATTTGAAAACCAGACGACAGGCATTATAACAAAGGTGGTTAACGGAAGGATCTTCAACAACTATTTAACTTGAAAAGGAGTGTTAGAAAGAAAAAACAATTATAGAGATAACTTTGACCATCATATCCCGTTACAAAATTAAAAGGAACAAGTATAGGAAGGATATATATATGTATTTTCTTATATATTCTACATCACCATCTATGTGTTAGTCCTTGTGTATCCTTGTAATAAAAATCTATACGATACGTTTCAATACCTGTTAACAAAGATTGGATAGAATATTGCCCTTTCAAAAATACAATAAAAGTCAAACGATGAATAATAAAATTCAAATGATTACCAAAAACTTAGAACAATGTAGAATCAAACCGTATATTTACGAAATGAAACATCTTGCTTCCAATTCTTACGTCAATGATCAAAGTGAATTTGGGGAGAATGAACGTCAAACATGGAACGCGAAGAATGAAAGTGAGAGACAAATAGACGGGTAAGGTCTCATAAAAGGGATAGATGAATATAAAAAAAAAGTTACCCTCACGTGATACACACGTCACAATAATTGAACATTTGACTAAAGAACCTAACGTGTTACAAACCATTTACTTAAAAATATCCAATATAGTTAACGAAACATTAGAAAAAAAATCTAAGTATAAAGATAAAGCATTTTTTATTTAATCTAAATAAAGCAAACAAAATAATCATTATTGCATTGAGTGGGGAGGAAAAGGTGATCGATAGGGGAGAAGTTGAAGCTATTTCGAGTAATGTGTCACGAAAAATCGTTATATTAATCAGCCACACTTGTGTGTCAAACCTTTTTTCTAAAATATTATCGTTACAATATTCGTCATCAACGGTGTGCTAGCTATAATTATAAATACACCATCCATGATGATCACTCAACACAAAACCACAAGCACCATTGTATTCACTATTCACTCGGCTCCCCCTAATCAACCCCTTGATCATCCGCATTTGTGACACAATGTGGAGTTTGTTGAATTCAACATGGTACAACTCAACACCACCAACCACCACCAAGAAGCTACCACCATCGCCACCGCGGTTGCCGCTCATCGGCAACCTCCACCAGCTCAAGGGAACCGTCCACGAAGCCTTCGAATCCGTCGCCAAACGTTATGGCGACCCCAACGGCCTCATGTTCGTCTACGTGGGCACCTTACCAAGTTTGGTGGTCTCCACAACCGAAGCGGCTCGCGAGATCATGAAAACACATGACATAGCCTTTGCTGACAGACCCGCGACACGAATGTTTAAGGCGATTTCTTATAATCTCAAGGATGCCACCATCACTCCGTATGGTGAGCATTGGAGGCAAGTGAAGAGCATTCTAACTTTACATCTTTTGTGTAACAAAACAGTGCAAACATTCGAGGCGATGAGGCGAAGGATAATCGCGGGCTACGTAAAAGAAATAGAGCAGTGTTTTTTGGCTAACAAGCCTGTAGACGTGACTTCTATGTCGTTTTCGATCACAAACGATGTCACTTGTATGGCGGCGTTTGGGCGAACGTATAACGACGGGGAGATCGGGAGGAGGTTCAAGAAGCTCATGAAAGAGATCTCTGAGATGTTGGGGACATTTTACTTTGAGGATGCTATTCCTCAGCTTGCAGTGGTTGATGTTATTAGAGGTGTTAGAGCTAGAGTGGACAGAATTACCTTAACTTTGGATGAGTTCTTAACGGGTGCGGTCCAAGAGCGGTTATCGAGGACTAGCCCCGATCCGGTTGTTACCGAAGACGGGTTCAAACCGCTGATAGAAGTACTGCTCAAGATTCAGGAGGAAGATAATATTGGAATCAAGATTGATTCAGAAGTCCTCAAAGCACTCCTTTTGGTATATCTTTCTATATATCTCTCTTTATATTCTGTAACAGTGAGCAGTCGCAAATGCTCAGTTTAATTTCTAGTATTGAACATGTTTGAACTGACTTTGTAAGTAGGATGCGTATGTTGCTGCTACGGATACAACAGCGTCGGTGATCCAATGGGTGATGACGGAGTTTATGAGGAATCCGGATATCAGGAAGAAGGCTCGGGATGAAGTAAAGACGGTACTTAGCGGAAGGAAAGACATAACCGGTGAAGATCTAGAGAAGATGACATATCTCAAGGCTGTGATCATGGAAAGCATGCGGTTGCACCCTCCTGTCCCGATTCTACTGCCACGAGTCGCGCGACAGGATGTCAACGTAATGGGGTATGATATCGCGAAAGGGACTAGAGTGTACGTTAACGTGTACTCGGTTATGAAAGATCCTAAAGTGTGGGATAAACCTGAGAAGTTTGTGCCTGAGAGGTTCTTGGAGTCATCTACTGATTTTGTGAGGCATAATTTTGAGTTGATTCCTTTCGGGGCGGGAAGGAGGGCTTGTCCCGGGAGGATATATTCAATGGCGATCGATGAGATGACGTTGGCTACGTTTTTATATAAATTCGATTGGTCGTTGCCGCAGGGTGTTAAGCCGGAGGACATAGATATGGAAGGGACATTTGGTCTGGCTAACCATAAGAAAGTGCCATTGCTTGCTATTGGCAAACCTATCACTATCACTAGTGATGGTAACTAAGTGAGTATGATCATCTTAATTACTTAACAATGTTTCAAATAAAGGAGCCAACGGTTGTAGTCTCTTTGAGATCAGTTTACGATCTGTTTTCTTTTTTCTTTTGTTTTATATCAATTGTTGTGACATTATACACGATTGCGTGGTGGTTGAAATGATATTGTTTTTTAACAGCAGGTAACTCCATGTGAACAAATGTGTTTTTGTTAACGTTGAATTTACTCTACTTTTACTCTTAAATTACTCAAAATCAGTTTGCATCATACTTAAAATTGAACTCAAGACCTCTTTTTAAAAAACAAAACATCTATCAAGTAGGTTATAACCCCACATTAACATGTTACCAAATATGTAGTCGCTGAAGTTAGTGAGTCTTGGTGACTAAAAACACGTTCACGTGCTATTGAATAATTGAGACCAAAACATATCATTGAGAGTATTAGTTACTCAAGAACTAATTCTATCAACAAATATTCTTGCAATAATAGTGATACTGATACGTAAGGATGAAAATTTAAAATATTATCTTGAACATATATAGGCATAGTATGGAAAAGTGTGGTCTTATTTTGAAACTGAATTAAGAATGTGGGACCCAACGTGCTCTTGGCAGCTTCCTAATTAACATTGCTGATCCTTATGATTTATGTTATCAATTATCTACCCGTCGCTACAAATCAAAACACCGTGTTCTTTAATGATAACAATCCATAGCAAAATGATGTTGTGAAGTGTTCAAAGTAATTAATCGTTCAACATAAAAGGATGATAAACAAATAATTGTATTTAAGACTGAATAAAGGTATAACAATTACAATATATCAAAAGAAGAATATATAAACTGTTTAACCTAATCTTTACGTGATTGCATCTTGCACCACAGTCTTTCTCGTGAACCTTTTCCACAAACCGTCCAGAAAAACTGTTGTCGTGTGTGTCTTCTCAAACTGCAATTGAGTTTCGTTTTTCGGTCAATAGCAGCCCAACAATCAAAGAGTTGGCCCAGAAATATATAGTGACCGGTCCAGAATCAGCCCATTTGATCCGAAAGTTATTTTCTATTTCTTTTTTAATTAAGCCCAAATCATCTTTTAATTGCAATGCCGAATTGCCAATCACTTCCTGTAATCAAATCAATGTTATTGTCTTGTGAACAATGTAAATTGTATAGTTCATCGAATCCACAAATAACTTAACAACCGTGAGAAAATAATAAATTGGATATGGATCTCAACGATTAAACAACCAACTTGACTTATAACTTATAACTAGTATTAAGCCCCCGCGTTGCGGGGAGGCGTAAAAACGTGCCAAGTAATATCAATGTCATACCACTATCAACGACCACTAACACCAGAAGAGCTCGCATTAAAAAGAAATAAAATCAAACGAAAAGTAGACATAAAAACGTTGAACCACACACGCAAACGAAAAACATTAAATACAATAACTAAGTCAATCTAGGACCCCGCATGTTGCGACGGAGCTGCTAAAATAAAAAAATAAGCATAGCAATGTTGAACCGTACACACATATTACGACGTATTAACTCTCAAAATTTAAACCGAAATGTAAAACGAAATAACTATAAAAGATGAAAATATAATAGAGTAAAATTGAAAGTAAAAACATTAAAGAGGTTAAATAGTAAAAACTATAAAAGTATTGGGTTTAAAATAAAATTTTAAAAGAAAGAAAAAAAAGACATATACAACCTTCAATGCTTAGTGTATAATAATTAATGCAATTTTAGGTTGTTAATTAGTAATATTTAAATTGCCAATTTGAGTATGCAATAAAAGAACATTCCGGAAAGTTTAAAAAAAAATATTCATAATTATAGATATATTTAAATGACAACATTTGTAAACCATTCAAAAACTAAATTTATTTGATAGATGGGCCAAATCAAAAGTAAAATCTCACTTAACAAAATAAGACGTCCTCAAGACAAAACATTGATAACAAATTAATGTACTCTTCAACTAAAAGGTTGAAAGGTTGTGTTTGAATGTCGTAAAAATGCAATTGGTGGTTATTTTAACAGGGGAGTAAAGATAAAGTTTCATGTTTGTGTTCACTGGAAAATTAAAATAATAAAAAAAGAAAAGGAAAATAAATTAACAAACCAAAACCCTTGTCAATTTTATTTTAGGTATCCCTTTGAAATTAAACCAGAATCTTCAACCCTCAAATTCATATCCAGATTACTTTAGCGAAAGAGATAACCATGGATGTTCAGTCGAGCTCTAAAGTATCTCTTCCAATCTCCAAAAGATCATCAAAACGATTCTTGTTTGACAGACGCTACGGCTATGTGTATGTTTCTCTTTATATTACTCTCTCGATTCTTCAATCTTACGATTACAGTAGCTATAAATCCCCTAATTGTATTGCAGATACGATGACTGGATAGAACCTTCGGAAGTTGCTCTAGCCTATGGCCGTGGAATGTAATTGCTTTACCCTCCTTCTAATTGAATTCATTTCTTACAAATTCTTAATGCTCACATTTTCACTACAGAAATCGAAGAAATTTAGGGTTGTAGTCTTTAGAACTAGATTCTTTTGAAGAAGTTTTATGAATTTGGATGGGAGTAACTTTTGAAATTCATAAGCAAAAATAAGTTTCTGTTTTAGGGTTTGTGAAATTTAGGTTTGTTGATGATAAAGTGAAAGAAAGTCATGATAATCTATTTTAATTTATGAAGGTTTTGCATTGTGCCTCTTGGGAAAGCTTTGTTTAAAGTGGTTTCTGAAACGGTATGATTGGCTTTCCTTTAACTTCTTATTTGAGATTTTAGAGCTTAAGGCATTCATGTTTCTTGGCTTTGTTTAAACCATATTGTATTTTGTGTAAAGTTTGCTGAAAGTCTAAAACCTAGATGAAGGCATAATGTTGAGTCAAATTTTATCAAGAAACTCTAGGCAACTAGATTTTTGCAAGTATGAGGGAGGGTATGTCAACAAAGATATCTAGAACTGAAGTCATGTTGCGACCTAGCTAAGCTACATAGGCAAATTCCTAATAGAAGATACATATTGTTGAAAGTTTCATGTCGTCTTTACTTATTTTTTTTTTGGAATTCGTATCAATGCGTTTTCTTCTTAATTTGCCTATATCTTTATGTATCTTATGGCATTAAAGTTATTGTCATGCTTAATGATAAATAAAGTAATATGAAAACAGCAAGCTTTATTATATACTTCTGTTAGAGAATAGAGAGTCAAGAGGAAGGATATCTTTATATTTTGTTAGAGTCATAGTCATACCTAGTATATCTCGTCCATAGCAGGGCTTCGGACAGGGTCTGAGCAAGTTAGGATGTAGGCAAGTCTTACCTCTATCCTAGAGGATAAGGAGGCTGCTTTCGGTGAGACCCTCAGCTCTAGCGCTCAGAATAGGATCAAACGACCCGTAGAACGTGAACACAATAATCAACAAGAAAAACAAATATACAGGATATACAAGAAGCACTCATTGGCACTTTATCAGATATCTTTATATTTTGTGAAACGTTTAATTGATTTTAGTATATGCATGAAATTGGTATGTCCTGATGGTAGATATCCACTTAATTTTCTTTATGTACATGAAACTCAAGAAAGATAAATATAAGAACCCCTTGTTTTCATGAATCCTCTTATAGTCTTATGCATACTACTTACATTTCTATAGCATGTTTTTGACAATTCAAGTAACACAAACTTGAAGTAATGATTCTGTTCTACAAACAAGTGATGATTCTTTTCTACAAACAGGTGAACCTTGCAGCAAGCCGAACCATTGAAGTTCTTCAGCAACCAGATCAGTTTTCATCTCGATCGCTACAAAATGTCAATAATCTTAACAACCAGCTTCACCAAGTGATGTTTTCTATGAAGAGCATGCAGTCGGATATTTTCAAGTTCAATGGGATTTCGTTACCAAAGGCCATGAATCGTTGATTACAATGTGTGTCTAGGATGATATTTGTCTAAGAAAATGGGAATGCTTGGATACTTTTTTGAGGATGTTTCGCACTCAAGCTTAGTATAACATGTGGACAAATAAACCTTTTACTATGTGTTTGAGTGAGTGTTTAACTGGTTAAGTGTAGTCGAGGTAGAACGTGTTAGCATGTAACAGGCTTGGTAGCTTGTAACTGTCTGAGATGAACCAAGTTGCCTTTGGTCAGACGGGCATATTCTGTTACATATAAAGTTTGAGCTGCATTTGAAGTATAATTAACAGCTGCATTTGAAGTATAATTAACAGAGTTGTTATTATGTTTATTAGATGACTTTCAACTATTAGTTGATTTACTTAAGAGTAAATTATATGAAATAAAAATGAGACTTATACTTTTGGTTTTAAATTCTACATATTTTTATTTCAACTTATTCAATAATTTCATAATATAAGTGGCTGAGAAAATTTAGATAGCATATTCTCTCAATTTGAGCTGAATATTCTCCCAATTTACAATAGAATGCACATCTACGATAATTCTTTACTACAACTAAATGTTTCTTCTCCTTTTGTTACATGTGTTATACATTAAAAGACATGAAAAATAAAATAATAGCTCAATAAGAAATATAATTAAGTGGTATTTGAGTAACTAAAAAGGTTAATATCATGAAAAACAATTTATTTTTTTGTGTTTTTTGGAAAAAAAAAATTTAAGCTAAATTTAGTATATTAAATCTACTTGTAAAACACATAGAAAAAGATTGTGCACCTACTTTTGGGTCCTGTTACATGTTCATTACACTAGATGCACACCCTTTAACCATGTCATGACAACCATTTCAATATTTTGAATGTATGTTTTGGTTTGACAATTTATAGTTAAAGGACCGTATAACACCTTGGCGTTTTGTTTTGACGATTCCAGTTAAATAGTCGTACAACCATGTAAACAAACTTAGATTAAACGTTTAATCATCTGGTTTTAAATTTCTAACTATCATATAATATCTAGTTTGTAAATAGAAAGCCAATAGCATGCATAACCTGTTCTTTCTTAAATACTAAAATGTTAAAACACCGCGTGTCTATTCCGTTAGTATATCATAAAATATGCAAGGTGAAAACTTGTGATGCCCAAACCTGGGAAATGTTGTCACGCCTACAAACCGTATAAAATTAGAGGAACACCTCTCATCTTCTCCATTCTTCTTATCCTCAAGAACCCACACTCCGATCAAGATCACAACTGAATTCTCCATTAAAATGCGCATCTTTTCGAGGCCACCATGCCTCTCATCATCATCCCCATCATTCCAACATCAATCTTTAACCAGACCCACTTTCCATTTCTCAATTTCAACTTACTCCACTTCATCTTCATGTTCATCAGCATCATCTTCTTCCTCCTTTAGTTTCCTTAGCTTTAGACCCTTCAACAAGCGCTTTCATTTCTTCAACCCACCTCGTTCTTCCCTCAAAGAAACCAAGAAACAGCAACGAACCCTACAGACTAACGCCCCTCCGCCGCAGAGCAGCTTCAGGCGACTCTTGAACTTGAATAATAATAATCCAAAGGATGATGATGGTGGTGGCGGTGGTGATGGTGATGATGAGCAGAAACAGACTGCGATTAAAGGGACGATTTTAGCGGGTTTGTTGCTTGTGGGTGTTGTTGGTGGATTTGGTACTGTTGGGTACATCTATAGGGATCAGATCAATGCTTTCTTGATTCAATTTTCTAGCTTTATTGAAGGTATACCATTATTTCATAAATTCCCGTGTTGATTGTTGATTTAGGTTATCTAGGATGTTCTATTAGGGTATGATATATGGTTACAACTTATTTTCAACCCACCAATTTTAATTGTTTCTTTTGTCGAATATGACCTATGGGCTTTAATTATTCTTAAGTAACAATATTCATAGTGCATCCTGCAATGTGGATAAAAGCATTAAGCATGAGCTGCCAAAGTTGCTATAAAGATATATATATCGTATATAAATTAACTTGCTGAGAAGTGGATATGTGTCATATGTAATTGAGAATTATTAGTTATCGGTCATTTTAATAGTTGGTTTGGTAATCATATATGATGTGTTATTTATTTATCAAAATTATGGAAAAAGGGTGGGGCGAAACAAGTCTGCTGGTTAACCCAACCCGAGTCATTTTGGCACTCCCTATAAGCTTACCTCTTTTGACTTGTTATCGGTTATCCAAGCAGCCCATATTGCCAGTTGTACTAGAGCTTGTTATCAACCTTGAGGAAATTGTTAATATTGTATTTGCGCCATAAATCTGTAACATTTGAAGTTTAAACAAGAAACTAGTGTTCTGTTGTTTTTTCATGTACAAAGACTGTCATCGGAAAAGTTAATTATGAAATCTCAGAATTAATAAGCTGCCGATTGAGCTTGATATTTCTCCTATTCCTCAATATTTTGTCACGTGCACAGGATATGGCCCTGCTGGATACGCTCTTTTTGTTGCAGTTTATGCTGGCTTGGAAGTAAGTCGCTAAGTCTTGTGTGTGTATTAATGAAATTTGATGATAGTTTTCCATAGATGCTATAATATTACTTGGTCATTTAGTAACAAAAACTGTAATTGTTGCAATTCTAGTTTTCCGAGCTGAGTGATTGACTGACCCGTTTCAGTTTGCCCAACCCACTTGAACCTAGCCATTTTGCCACTTCTGTTTGGCCCGTTCATCGGCACAATAAGACACTGATGCAGATAAGTATTTTCTTGTAGGTACTTGCAATACCAGCAATCCCATTGACAATGTCAGCTGGTCTTCTGTTTGGCTCATTCACAGGCACGATAATTGTCTCTATTAGTGGGACCGTAAGTCATCAAAAAGATGTTTACATAACCATTGGAGTACTGTTGACAAATCAATAATCTCTACATATTTTGCATCTGTTTCAGCTAGCAGCAAGTGTTGCATTTCTAATTGCTAGATATTTTGCGCGTGACCGAATACTTAAAATGGTTGAAGGAAACAAGAAATTTCTTGCAATTGATAAAGCAATTGGAGAAAATGGTTTTAGAGTTGTCACACTTCTCCGTTTGAGCCCATTACTCCCGTTTTCTCTTGGAAATTACTTATACGGACTTACATCAGTCAAGTTTGTTCCATACGTCTTAGGAAGGTCAGCCTTTACGCTAATGAGAAAATTTCATATCTTTTTATGCTTCCCTTATGTTATATTAAGAATCCAGCACTCCACCTTTTTCAATGTCCCATAAAATAATTGAAACATTCCATTCATTGGAAGATTATGTCTGCCCATTCTTGCAATTATCTTGTGGATAGAGGAAATTTATCTGTAAATTTGACAAAACGTTATAAAAAACCTGTGATTGTATGCAGTTGGTTGGGAATGCTACCTGGAACATGGGCTTATGTTAGCGCTGGTGCATTCGGTCGAGCAATCATTGTGAGTTTTTTTTCTTTCAAAGATAAATGGAAAACTAAATGGTAATTGAGCGAGTTTTTTTTCTTTCAAAGATAAATGGAAAACTAAATGGTAATTGAGCCCCAAGCCCATTATTTTTACTACTGCTTATGCTTATTAAACTGTAACTTTTTGCAGCAAGAAGAATCAGGATTGGGTTTATCAGGGGGGACTAATCAGCTTCTGACTTTGGGTGTCGGTTTACTGGCAACAGCCCTGGCTGCAACCTATGTCACACGATTAGCCAAGGTTAGACATTTGGTCATGAGCACTCACTAACTGGATTCTTAAATTATCATTTTATTTTCTCTAATTATTTCTGCTTGCAGGATGCCATGAAAGACATCGAGTAAGACATTTCGCTACTTCTTATTCTGGCATATTCTAAGAGCCTCAACTTACAAAATCCATGGCTATCACTTATCAGAATCAGCTATGTGTAAATTATAGATGGCCACTTGTTGAAGCAACTGTAAATTTGAACCCCCTTTATTATTAATATCATTTTAAGCACATTTTTGGGTTCTGATTTCTACAGTGACAGCTGACTGCTGCCAAGGACTATATGCCGTCAGATATGCGAGTCTATAAGCTTTTCTTTTAGTCATGTTATGACACGCTATCTGGATCACAAGAATTGTCAAAAGTAAACAGCACCTGAACCAACTCTGTATAAAACAAAATCCGAAAATGAAACAATAACTGACAAATTAATGTGGCCCTTGTGCCCAATATATGTATTCCTGGAGTTATGCAATAACCTGGTTGTAGCTGAGGCTGTGTTGACACACTTTTCCCACAAGGAACTGGGACATTTTCATAACCACCTGATTGGTTATAGCCTGGTTGTATTGAAGTTGGTTGAGAATAAGCAGCAGGCGGTCCAACAGAAGGTGGACCGTATACAATATTATCATTAGCTGCTCCTTGGTAGACATGGCCTGCATTAGGTGTTGGTTTTTCCTCAGCAAAACCACTTTGTGCAGTAGGAACCTATCATGATTGCGTGTAGTCAGGACCTAGGTGCCTATTGTGGTGCACCTCTCTGGGCACAACCAGAACCAGGTTGAACACTTTGCGCATGATAGTCACCAGAGTTCTGAGTGTAGGTTTGCTGCATTGGTCCACTTGATGCACAAGGGTAAGGCTTTTGTGCTGGTGTGTTCTGACTGCATGGTGGATAGGCAGCAAGGGATTTTAGTAAGGAATGACTTGTTAGGGATCCGGGTGTAGATCGACACAGAAACACAATCAAACTGCGAGAGAAAATGATAACAAAGATGAACACGCAAGATTTAACGTGGTTCAGTCGATGTGACCTACGTACACGGATTACAACTAGGATATTTTTTTATTGTTTTCTGCCTCACTCGTAAGTAATTACAAGTACAATACACAATATAAATAGGGAAAATTAGGGTTTACAATTTAATCCCTAAGAAAACCTTAATGGGCTAAAATTAAATAAAAACGGGCAAGGTTTTTAATTTAAATCTTCTGCCACTGAGTTCCCGAGCCCAAATCAAGACTCCACAAACCCAACAATCTCTCACTTGGAGGCTTGATCATCTTCAAACTGTCTTCCGATATGAACACTTGTACTTCTTGTAATCTTTCTCGTCTTCCTGGTTGCAGCGACCTTCTCATCAGTTAATCTGAAGGCCCGTTGAAGCTCCCCCGAGCTTCAACATATCAATCACGGCTGTATCTGCCCCTTACCTATTCTCCGTCCCTATCGGCTCCTATTGAAACAAACTGCCAGATCCTAGAACACCCTGAGAACAAACACTCTCCATATTCAGCAAGTAATCATATGAGGAGATTTTATTAGATGGAATATTAGTTCTTTTAACCCACTGTCGTCTAGGAATGTAACTGAAGCACAACCTGTGCTCCCATTGCCACGAAATCCTCTGACCGGTTTACTTGAACTTTTCCATGCACATTCACTCTCAATCTTTTCCGTGACTCTTGGTTTTTTACTTACAAAGCAAACCATCTTTTGCCCACGAGATTCTGTGAATTGGATTTTAGTCTTCTTCCGAACTGGAACGTCACTTCCTTCAGGCGGTAAACTGACCATATACAATGAACTCGTTTTCTTTCTACGAACAATGACAAGATTCCCTTAAACAACTTTCCACTGCTTATTTCCGAACTTAACATCATGTCCCTGTTCATCCAATTGACTGACAGAAATCAACTATTTCTTCAAATCAGGAATCACCCTGACATCTTTCAAAGTCCATAAACCAGCTGAAGTAACTAAATCCATGTCACCTATACCCGTAACATCACAAAAATCATTGTTCGCCAGTTTTACCTTGCCAAAATCACCTTCTTTTAGATTCTTAAATGCTTCGATACTGTGGGTAGCATGAAACGAAGCTCCAGAATCCATGACCCAGGAATCCACATTGCTCTCCACGCTACATATTAAAGCATCATCGTCTGAGTAGTCTGTTGCGGTGTTAATTTCTTTCTGATCATTCGGACACTGATTCATGAAGTGTCCCACTTGTTTACAGTTCCAACAAGTCACATCATTTCGAGCTGTAGACTAACTCCTTTTCCTGTTCTTGCTCCCACTACCTCTGTTATTCTTTCTTTCTCTGCCAACATTCAGTAATTCACTTGATGATTCACATGAATTTCTTCGTCTGATGTTTTCGCCCATAATAATATCCCGAATCCCTTTTAAAGTGAACGCGCTGGTGGAACTAATAATCGTTGTAACAGTACCAGCCCAACTATCAGGCAATGATGATAACAGTAGTAGACCTCGAACCTCATCCTTGAATTTGATGCCAACTGACCCAAGTCTTGACAAAATCGAGTTCAAGTGTGTTGATGTGCATTAAAACTGAACTTCTCTCTTTCATCTTTGTATTAACCAGCTCTCGAATCAAAAAAACATTTATTTGCTGCCGAAGGCTTCTCGTACATATTAGATAACGCATCCATGATACATTTCGTTGTAGTTTTCTTCAGAATGTTGAACGCAACATCCTTTGTCAGTGAGAACCTAATAACCGCCTTGGCCTTTTTATCTAAAGTTTCCAACTCAATTGCTTCCATCTTTTCTAGTTTATCACCTAAAACAACATCCAAGTCTTTCTCAACAAGCAAATCCTCCATTTGCATTTTCTACCAACCAAAGTCATTTCCATTAAACTTCTCAATATGTAGTTTTCCGCTCTCATCATTTATCGCAAACTACAATATGTTTACTAATCTAGTCAAGACTGAAAGTAGTGCCAAACACAACTATGGCCGGCTGCCTGAACTTGAGTGTTGTTTTATTAAACACTATCTTTTTTTCTCAGTCTTAAAAAATAGTAAACAAACGAGTTCAACAATGCGCTTGAATTCCCAACTTTGGATGTTGATAATGATATCAAGAATACTTGGATAACCCAAAATAACCAATCCCACCGATCTTGGCTACGCTATCACAAATCTATTTTGTTTCTTCTAATCGATCCAAAAAACGGTAGCGATATGCTGCTTACTAAAAAAAGGGCAACAAGCTGTTTTTTTCTTTTTGGGCGACACAAAAAAAAAACAGGAGCAGGACTGCTCTATATATATTTTCTTTAATTTTATTTTTCCCTTGCTCGATGCAAATATAAGAAAAATAAAGCCCCACAAAAGAAAAGAATAAAAAAACCTCAACAATATTGTTTCTGCTCCATTATTCGATGCCAGTTACTCAAAACAAAGAAACTTTTTTTTTATTTCTTCTTTCTTGATTTGCGCGAACAATAGCATCCACCAAGAGAAACCCAAAATTAAATTTTTTTCTTCCTTTATACTTCTTGATCAATAAATGGGTTGATGAAGGCGATCGGCCATAACCGGCGACGGGTTTGCTTACGGCTAACCCTAGATCCGGTGTAACTCTCTCGCGTTGTGTTTCTCCCGTGTGTAACGACCCGTAGCTCTGATACCACTTGTTAGGGATCCGGGTGTAGATCGACACATAAACACAATCAAACTACGAGAGAAATAATAACAAAGATAAATACACGAGATTTAACGTGGTTCGGTCGATATGACCTACGTCCACGGGTTACAACCAAGATATTCTTTTATTGCTTTATGTTTCACTCGTGAGAAATTACAAGTACAATACACAATATAAATAGGAAAAATTAGAGTTTGCAATTTAATCCATAAGAAAACCTTAATGAGCTAAAATTAAATAAAAAATTAAATAAAAACGGATCAGGTCTTTAATTTAATTAATCTGTCACTTATTTGTCTTTAACCCGAGCCCAAATCAAAACTCCACAAACCCAACATGACTAGTGTCTCCACTGTGACTTGACATTAGTTGATCATAGGACCCTGTTGTGGGACATTGTATGCGGGTGGCCACCATAATTTTCATCCAGAAGATCCATTTTATAGCACTATATGCGCCAGTAGCCTCTTAACGTGCATCAAAGTGTCTTTTTTAACGCAAAGTTAACAGAAATCTTCTGACATATCTAGATCTTGTTGAGACGAATCACCTGGCAAATAAATCCTAACAATTGAAAAGTCAATCGAAGCTAATCGCAGCATTTATTCCAGTTTATTAATTAATATGAGTTCAATTTGAGTAACATTGACTTTTTCTTTTTATGAAATGAACAGATGTAACCATACAAATTCAATAAGGATACTCACGAGTTGAAACTATATATAATGAATTAAACAGTTAAAACTATAAGTTTTTTTTTGTTTACAGATATAGACAACATTAATCTTCAAATGAGATAAACAACATACCGTTATTTTACAAAAAACTAATAGCTCAGCATGTTGAGAACATGAAGTACATTGTTCTATAAACTCATACCATATGTGAAAAACAAGAAGAAAAGCAAGAACATAGAAACTTCTATAATCAAGAACACCAAATGTGACTTTTTCTATATTTCATATGTGCAAATAAATCATTCAAATGGCTCAAATATTTGACTAAAGCAAATGTACATCCATGTAAAGATTAAATATGGAACCATTGATAAATAAATACATTCTCAGAGGCGTAACACTCTTTTCTAACGGGTTGATTCTATAAAAGAAATCAAATCTGGTTATTTAATCGGATACTTTGTGGAGCAACAACACATTCTTGTTAAGAATGGGGTACAAGGTAAATAATGGAGTTCGGTTGTTTATTCAAAAACTGTGAATTAACTTGAAATGACATGTAGATCCCGGTGTCAAGTAATCTGTACTAGTGCCTCATACGATATTGTCTGCTTCTTGTTTGGATGCATGGAAAGTGGCCCCTTGTAACTTGTGATCTAGTTTTATGAGTAAACTCAAGGAATCATCATCAGCCTGTGTCTCCATGTCCTGCACACCTTTATCAAATTTCCAAATTTTATATCAGAAATTATACCAATGAAATATTTCTAAATCTTTACAGTTTGTGATTTACTGTGTCAACTCTTACTCCCCATTTTGAGTAGCAGTGACTTGAGCTAACATGCAGGATTGTTTTTGGATCATATAACGTACTTGCTAGCAAGTTCGTGTAACATAAGGTAGAGGATTGTGGCATAATTTGCAACTATTAGAAAGTAACAACATATTAGTATAAGTAGTCATAAATTCTGAGTAGATAATACTTGTCATGAGGATCATGTCTGTTGATTATATTAAGAAGACAACATATCCCAATTATGATTGGTCTAGATATGTTTAAATTTGTCAAGTTTTGAATAAATTACCCTTTAGTCCATCATGAGAATTCGGTTTTGCTTGACTCCCCTCTGTTTTTCTTAGCCCTCTATTGAGCCTTCACGGGACTACCAGTAGACATTGTATGCTCAATCTGTAACATTTGAAATCAAAATGTTTAAGGAACATTAATCAAGAAAAACATATCCTTTCTAAAAAGACCCCAACTATAAAATCTTAATCTCTGACCCTGAATCATGTTACCGTCATATTTTGCTACCTTCATATTTTCAACAGTTTCTTGTTACCGTCATATTTTCAACAGTAGCTGATCTTGACCCTGAATCATGATCTATTGTTGAAAATATGATGTTTTGGTAAAAATTTAAAGCAAGGTTTTGTATTCATACCTCTACAATTCTTACAGAAAATATTGACCCAACCATTAATGGTAGGCAGAGAATAAAAGCAGCAGCTAGAAAAGTAAACATGGTTGCTCATCTCTTGTTCCTAAAGAACACACTGCAAAGGTAATTTAAAGCGAGGTTTTGTATTCATACCTCTACAATTCTTACAGAAAATATTGACCCAACCATTAATGGTAGGCAGAGAATAAAAGCAGCAGCTAGAAAAGTAAACATGGTTGCTCATCTCTTGTTCCTAAAGAACACACTGCAAAGGTAAATGATACTGAACTATTTGAAACACGGGTAATTTGGCTTATGGAAATGAAATTTTTCAAGAAAATGAAGGTAAATAACTTACACAGAAGGTAATCACTATCTACACTTCTCTTCTTGAAAGAGTGCTGCTGCAATCATCACATGGTATTTTGGCCTTGGGGTGACACGTAGGGGACTTTTTATCATAGAAGAAAGCTTTTTATCACGACACTGATTCCATGATTGACATTAAAACCTGAGTGTTGCATCCCCTTTCTTGACCAATGGTGGGTCGTTAGGCCTTCCGTGGTCATCATCAACCCACCTCACCCTCAAATATGCAGGATTATGGCAACATTCTACATTTTATGTATCAAGATCACCTGTGTCAACTTGAGAACAAATGTTGAATAGTGCTGTCTAAATCGCCCTTCCACACTCGTAAACCATAGCCTACCTCAACTGCATTTAGCTTAGGAACAACCTGGCCCACCAAAGAGAACATTTTCATGGATGGGCAGTCCTCAATCACTAATCTTTCCAGATTTGGCCATTCAAAACTCCGGTTCCCATAGTGAAAACATGCAAGTTTTGGTAGCTTTATCAATCGGACAGTGTGAACCTTAGGAAACACGACTTTTTCAATGACATTTTCTTCCATTTGTTCTAGAATATTCTCGAGCAACCGGCATTGATTTACATATAACTCTTCCAGGTTCTGCAGCCTTGGGATTAAACTCAAGGGTATAAGTTTTACCAACTTGTTGCAGTTTCTCACCTCTAGGATGCTAAGTTGACTGAATGATTCAGGCACAGTGTCTGTAGGCCATAAAGTATTCACACACTGAAGGTTGTCAATCCGCAGTTTCTCCAAGCTTGGAAAAACAACCTGTTGTACAGGTTTTAATTGCAAGGTTAGTTTCATGGACAATGCAAACAAAATCCAACAGAAATTAGACAAAACAGAGGCTAGCAAATAGCAATCACACAGATGAATTTTAGACCAATTAATTATGAATACGTTGGTTCAGGTTAGACTTTATTGATAACAGGTCAACTTTTAAAAAGATGGCTGCAAGGGAAACAGGCCAAATGGGACAAACTAGGAGCATAAAAGGGTCATCATATGACCCAGCTAATCTAAATAGATGGATCATGACCCAGATCCACCCATTTAGGTTTTTATTAACAAAACCTCCTAATCATTTTATTAAAAAATCTGGTTGTTATTGTAGAAATATAACTTCCATTGTCACATTTGAAACACCAATTACTTGTAAAAAGTTCAGAAATTTTGAACAAGTGTCTTAGATCAGCCCAACCTGACATGTTTGACACAATCCATTTTGACACGTTACCTCACCAACCCGCCCATTTGACACAATTTTGACTTTCTTTGACCATATCAACTTCAGTTAACAAATTTCAAATAGAAAAAGAAACTTTGTGATTTGGAAGATGTATATACCTTTTCAACAAAGAATGCCTTAACGGAGTTTGAATGGTTTTCCTCTAAAAACCCTCCTGACCCTTCACCATTCAAGCTTGACGTTGAAACAAAGGACCCATTATATAACAATTCATAATCCTTAGCTCTTTCAGAGAGAGCCACCTCAAAACAGACATCCTAGTACAAAACTGGACCAACTTTGGTAGATTCTCAAGCTCAATACTACATATTTGTGGGAGAATCATGTCACTCGGTTCTGATTCTCCTCCATTATATTCAACAATTGTTTTCAGCGATTTACATGATTCTACTTTTAGTTTCTGGAGCCG
Organism: Flaveria sonorensis; assembly: GCA_025506505.1. Lineage (NCBI taxonomy): Eukaryota > Viridiplantae > Streptophyta > Magnoliopsida > Asterales > Asteraceae > Flaveria > Flaveria sonorensis. The sequence goes on from CM046432.1 coordinate 77,039,073, forward strand.
GGCACGCCTCTAGCTACCCACGAGGGGAAGATGCAATCAAGGAGGTCACAGCTTGCAACTTCAATAGAAGCAAGTCTCTGAAACCTACTAATTTCATTTGGAGTCTTACTTCTATCCCACCATATTTGTCTCAAATTTGGTAGATTTTCTAAAACTAAATCAACCAATTTGATTAGTGAAACAGAAGAAAAATTTTGGTGAGTTTGTGACTGTTTGATTGTAAAGAGTTGTTTAAGTGAAGCACAATCAATAATATGAATTTCTTCTAATATCTGCAATCTAGGTAGGGTGTCGATTGGTCCAAGATCTAATAGTTGATCACAGCTGATGACTTTCAAGACTTGAAGTTCACTAAAACTCTTATCTAGAAGTTGGGTGTCCCATATGCCAATCATGCTACTCAATCCATCCAGGTATAATGCCTGCAAATTAGGCAATGCAACCTACAAGAGTCCATCACTTAATATTAGAGAGTATATGTTACATCATTTTCATTGAATCTTAATAATATTATTTACAACAAATCACAGTACTAATTGGGATAAGTAACAGTATCTTCATCAAATTGTTTTTACTATCATTATAGTTCAAATTGACAATTAATGCCATTGTATTTTATTAAAATATAACAAAATGATGTAATTGATATGGTTAAGATTGTAAGCCTGCAAGATAAATCTGTGTTTAAATATGCAATCAGCAAAGGTGAGAAACAACAGCAAATATTTTATCCATTTGTCATTTCCTCATAAAAACTAAAACACTTATTTTTTTTCCAATTTCAAGGTAACTTATATCTTCTTTTAGAAAATTCATGTTAAATTACTTGTTTCTCTATGAAAATATTTGGGTTTATAAGATTCATCTATTTTATATATATATTGGAAAATATTTTAAATAATTCAAAAGTAGTCACAATGATTTTCACTTAAAATCACAAATAAAATGCCATGATTCTTAATCATTTTTCGTATCTATTTCTTGTGTCTGTGTGACACAGCTGAAAGTCAATTGTGGACAGCAAATGCCCAGTAAACTAACTAGATAAATTTCGATTTTTCTAGGACATCTGTATGTAATAGTAGTTTCATTTTCGTTTAAATTTTGGGAATATAAAATGGAACATACCTTTTCATTGAAGAGACTCACTTCCTGATGCACATCAGAAGTAACAAATGCTTTCATTTTAGGGCAACTTTTGATTTCAATCATATCCAGTGATGGAAAAGCTAAACTAGTATTCCCTTTGCAAAAACTTGAAAGTTCTAGAAGATCTTCAAGACTAATGTGACATAATTCAGGCAGAACAACAATATCATCTCCTCCTTCATTAGAAAATATCGTCTTCATCATCTTACACGAGCGTACCTTCAATTCTTGAAGTTGAACAAGATTCTTTAATGCACAAACTGAGAAAAGATGGGTCAAACCATCACATTCATAGATATGTAGAGAATTCAAGTTCTGTAAGCCTGTATATGCATGAGGATTAATATTATTGTTCCACCATAGATGTTTTAGTAGTGGTAACTTCCCCAAAATGAGGTCTCTGACAGAAGGTAATGTTGCTAAATGCGCATCATTTTCATTCTGAATATCAAGTTTGTTAAGCTCGCACACCTCTTCTACAGAATCACACCATTCTATGGAGAGAATCTCAAGATTTTGCAACATTTTCTGGATATATGCTGGAAATACTAGAACTAGGTTGTCACAGCCAAAAATAATTAGGATCCTCAGGCTGTGAAAGTTTGCAGTAGAAGATTGGCGGGGCCAAATTTCACTGACAGAATGTAGTTCACGTAGAGTCAACTCTTCCAGGGAAAGAAAATCAATCTGCAATATTGACACCATCGCATCAAAATTCTTGTTCAGCAACTAGAGGTGGCAAGATGGGTTGGTCTGGTGGGTTGGGGAACAGGTCAATACAGGTTATTTCTTCAACAAGTCAGGTTGGGTTGACCAAAAATAAATTCTGCTCATTTCCCATTTATTAAAAAATAATTTACGTGTAATTATGATTTAGAAACTTGTTAAAAAATTATGATTACAAACGCAGTATGATTTCAATAATAATGTAAATCTTTGAATCAAAACAATTTAGGAGGTTGCATGCTTTAAAATAGACTTTAGGCAACTTTAAGCCTGTTTGACCCCTTTCCCATTTAGCCAATGGTGTTGATTCAACCCATTTGAGATTAAACACAACTAAAATCGATCATTCATAAGTAAAAAGATCAAAAGTCCAGCTCTATCAACAACATAAGGAAGAAAGGAAATTGTTACCTTTGAATTGAAAAGGGGTTCTTGCACTGAAGTAGCATCTGCTTCAGGACTGAAACTCCGAAGACTTGGTAAAAACTCAAGCTTTATAGACTTCAACTTTAATAACACAATTCGACTAGGTGAATCACCCTCATCTTTAAAAAATATTACTTTGAGATTTTCACATGAGGACACATATAGTTTGTGAAGCTCTGAAAGATCTTTGGCTGTGGATTGTGAAATAAGGTCTTTAAGTTTGTGACAAGCAGATACGTATAGAGTTCTTAGATTACATAAGCGTACATTTCTCATTGGATCCACCCACAAACAAGTTAGTTCTGGTAAAATACTTAACATTAACTCACGAAGCTCACAGAAAGATTGATCTGGGAGATGGTCATAACATATCATTTTAAGATCAGCAGCGGAAACAACCTTCAAGTTCTCCAAAACAGGAAAGATTTTGGTGTCAATCAAAGATTCAACCCCAGTATAACCATAGACCTCTAAACATCTCAAATGTTTAAATCCTTTCCTTAAGTCATACACAATGCTGTTTAAGTCTTCTAAATAATTAACAATTGAGTAATCCAAGATCAAATGTTGAGCCGATTTTAACAGCTTATAAATCCCACCATGTAAACTAAGACTTTGATGGAGTGTGAGCCTTAAGGTTTTGGTGTATGAGTAATTGATTACCCGGCTAAGATCCATCCCTATAAAAATTTTGAATCTCCCCAAGTTTCGAAATAGTAAATCTTTGGGGAAATGATTGACATCTGGGATATGTGCCTCTAAGGTTGTCAAGTGAGATAAATTCTTCAGTTCATCAAGAGTTGCTTGATTTTGACTATTTTGATTGTGAAATCCCCACTGACGAAAACTATTTATCATGTACAGGCCTTCCAAGTTAGACAAATTGGAGAACACACCAAATGGAATTACTGACAGATTATTACAATCTGACAAATCTAAAAGCCTTAAGCGTGAGAGTTCTCTAATTTCCTTTGGCAATTTTTGGATATCTGAGTGGGTAAAGCTAAGAATTTCTAAGTGTTTTAGCTCTTTGATATTTGACAAATCTCCTAACTTGCAATGTTCAAGACACAAAGTTATGAGTTTTGTTAATTTAAGAAATGGTGACGGTATGGATGGGATAGACACGTGATGCATGAGTACAACCTTGAGGTCTTTCATCCCATCAAAGTAATTTTTATTACCTGAAAATTGCACTAACCCCATAGAACCTTCTAAACGCCACAATTGAAGCTTCGGAAAATCTATGCCAAAGGGAAATTCTTCAAGATCATTCAATTCCATTGAGATTGCATAATAATTACCTAGCTTGTTTTCATTAGGTGAATCCAGATATGCAGGAATCATTTTCTCCAGGAATATGTAGACACCCCTGCAAGCTACAGAGAGTAAAAAGTCCCGAGTAACATCATGCATCCGGAAACAGTCATCCACATCACTATCTAACAATAAACAACAAGCTTTCAGATTCTCAACAACTGTATGCACTCTATCTCTTGCTTCTTCTAATGTATGAACATCTTGGAATAACCTTAAACCAGTTCCATATCTCACCAAATATTCGATTGGAATATCAAGGTCTTCTTTGAACAAGCTGCAAAGCAAGAAACAGGCTTTTGTTTCTTCATCTTTTAGAAAGTTGAAACTTAACTCTAATGAAGAAAAGACATTGGCATACAATCCTTTGACATCATTACTAGTAGAACTCTTCAACTGACGAAGTGCATCGCGCCACACATGTTTGCTCCTATGTCTTAAAGCACGGGCAACTGTTACAATTGCAAGAGGCAGTCCTGCGCATCTCTTAGCAACCTTAGTAGCTATAGGATTAAGATCCCAAGAATCAACTGTATCACCTGCCATTTTCTTGAACAACTTCCAAGATTCATCTTGAGATAAAATATCCATATGAAAATTTCTTTGAGTGTTCATAGCATTACATACATCTAGACTTCTTGATGTCAAGATAATCTTGCAGCCTCTATGAAGATTACCTTGCGGGATGCCAATTGTCTTCAAATCAAGCGGCGTCCACAGATCATCCATTATAATCAAGATCCTCTTTACTTGATTAAGCCTTTCACGTAATCGAGCAATCCTCAAAAGCTCACCCTCCTCCTTCAAATTCAGCTCCAACATCTCGGCAATATCACCTTGAAGTTTTCTCAAGTTAGGTTTATGAGAAACCACCACCATAACCATTTCATCGAACAGTTGGCGTGCATAAGCTTGTTTCGCAACCTCCTCCACAAAAGTAGTCTTCCCAATCCCACCCATACCATATACACCAATGATGTTGACACTATCATCTTCCAATGCCTCCATCATCAACCTCAATTGCGTCTTTCTCGACTCGAAACCATCCAAATCTTCTACAGATACACCATCAGTAACACTACTACTAGCCCATATTGGAGGTAGACGAGCAGGGAGCGAAACACGATCAAACTTCCCACACTGTACTAGCTCCTTAACAGCCGTTGTTTTCTTCTTCGCTTCTCTACTACTTCTGTAAATCAATTTCAAATGAGGGCATGATCCACTGATGCAGCTATGATTTCTATCAACATCATCCTTCAAAAACTTATCAGATTCTGTTGCTAAATTATCTGCTTTAGCGATCCAAGCTTGTACAGTAGGTAGAACAATTTCTCCTTTGCGATCAGCTACTTCCACTTGTTGTTGGACCCCAAATCGAGCATCTTCAAGACACGAAACTTGAGTTCGTAAGCCATTAATGTTGCTATTATGATGGATGATATAATCAATTGGCTGAACAATTGGGCGAGCTGTGTATTCAAGCAGCTTAGCGATAACAGAAACTGCAATATCTACACCGCTCATTTCTTTGATTCTTTCACCGATTGTTCTTCAATTGAGAAGGTTCAATAGATGAAAGTGGTGGAAGATTAGAAGAGATGAATGCTAACGATTCTGTAAATCTATACTGTATGTTGACTTTTTGCATCAACATCTGAAGAGAAATCAACTCTTTTTCATTTCTGAGAAGTTGCGTCCCGTTGACAGTTGACTTTCTGGAGAACAACTCACATTTTGCATTGCTAATCATCAAGTATCATGATTACCCCGTAAATTATGAATGAGCTCGTGCAGTTTGAAAAATAATAAAGGTTTGGAAACCAACCGCTAAAAAGTTATGAGATATGTGATTTTATGGTTGTGTACTTACTCGTAATGCTTACGGGTATATTCTAAATTTTGTTAGAAATAAAATAAAACATCTAACCTTATTTGTTTTCTTCTGTTAAATTTATATGAAAAAAATTACTTGATAATACCCTTGTTAGTAAAATATTGTGTGTAAATGAAATAGAAAAAATAATAATAATAACAAAATTTTTATAATTTATTATTAATAGTCTTATTTTCTGATCTTTATATTTTTTTTACCTCTGGCCCTAAATCCAACCTCCATGATCCTGTCGTCATAGGCCAGACCCTCGACCGCCGCTACACAAGCCAAACCTCCTCTTCAAATCCTTCTCTTTCGTTCATAGTTGTTATCACTCCCCTCGGCTTCATCTTCTTCCATTGTAACTACTTCTTGAGAATTGTTTTGTTGCAATGTCAAGATTATAAGGTGGTTGGTGGTACTGCTACAAGACACCACCCCACCTGATACAGTTTCACTAGTGTCTAGTGATATGAGATGGAGGGAGGTGTGTGTCGATCATACAGTCAACTTCATATGCTTTACAACGTAGGAGTAACGGGAGTTGGTAGTGTTCCTCTAGCGAACGTACCATGGGTGATGTACAACAAAACCATCTCATTGTACAACCCAAAAGATGGCGTGATGGTGGCAAAGAGCACTCCCTCCAACCTTGCAATGCAATGGTAATCTTTCATACAAAAATTATCATCTCGTCTCATACGTCATCATCAACTTCATGTTACTCTTTTTTTTTCTTTCAAATAATCACCTCTTTTATATTGTATTCAAAACCAATTTTCTTTTATAATAAATTATTTTGCTTTCCATATCCCATATATAATAAAGTATGTTTATATATACAAACTTATAAATAAAACAACGTATACACCAATTCTTAGTTTCACTTAAAAGAATTGAATATAACTTAACTTTTATTGTTAAAAAGTTATAAGTTTAATTTAAGGTTTAATAAGAATATATGCTAAATTTATTAAGTTTTTCTATAATAAAAGTTCTTAGAGTTAATTTCAATTTTGTTTTCTAAGGTTTGACAAATATAACAATTTTACTTCAAAATATTAAAAACATCAATTTATCTTTAAAAGTATTATAAGTTGTTGTAATTTCAGTTCAAAATTTTTATTATTTTAAAAACTTTAGACTAAAATTAAAACAACTTATGTAACTTTTGAATATAAATTGATGTTTTTAATCTTTTGAAAGAAAAATAATTATTTTTATCAAACCAACTAAACTTAATTACTCAAGTTCTTAATAGGACCCACATTTATCCTTCCAGCATAGGCACATCTTCATGTAGAGGTGGTCTAAAAAATCGGCTCGTGTATAAAAACCGAAATCGGTTTGGATTATAAACCGGTTTGGACCAAACAGGTCCCAAACCGACCCGGTCCGACGTTTTAGCATCGGTTTCATCTAGCTATAGTTCAAACCGGTTTTCAAATCGGTTCCCAAACCGGTTTTCAAAAACTAGCCGTTACATAACGGCTATGTAGCCGTTTTTTGGCCGTTGGGAGGCTGTTTTGACCGTTTTTAGTGGTGTTTTACCATTATACCCTCATTAGGTTAGTATATATATATGTATTGGATGTTTTGGTTGAATCACAATAACTTAAAACACTCTTTACTCTCAAAAATCTAAAAAACGCTCAATATTTTCGTGCTTTTAAAAAAACTCTCAAATGGCTTCATCAAGTGCTCAATCATCCGTTGGTTGTGACGAATCTTCAAGCAACATGGTGGTAGCAATCCTTCCTACGAATAGTAACCCCGAAATATGGTGCAAGTAAGATTTATGTCAAATGGCTAACGGTCCGAACAAAGCTCGTGGCAAGTTTTGCAATATTTTTTTTCAAAAAAGATGCAAATACAATCTTGAAAAATCACATTGCGCATAAATTTTGTAAGGCGTTGAAAGGTGAACCATCTCAAGATCAAGCTTCGATGACTAACGAAGAAAATGTTTGGGCTTATAACGTTGATGTGGTTCGAGAGCAAATGACGAATTTTGTAATTCAAGAAAGCTGGTCATTCAAACATTTCGACAACGAACGTTTGATTTGACTCATTCAACGACCTCTCCAACCACGTTACATCAATGTAAGTCGTGCTACTCTTCGAATATATTGTTTAAAAATATGAAGAAAAAAAAACTAAAAATGAATTAATATGTTATTTTGAAAATTTAGTGTTAACTTAATTGGTGATATTTGATCAGCTACTCACGGTTCATCAGACTTGTACATTTGTGTCACCGCCCATTAGGTTGAACCCAATTCGTGGCAAATGATGAAACGTACGATTGCGTTTGAATTGTTTGATTGTCCTCACATCGGTGAAAACATTTTTTATCTTTTGACAAAGTTATTAAAACGTATCAATTAGAAAACAAAATTTTTTTTATATATTTTGATAATGTGTCAGATAACACGCTTACAATAGAACACCTAAAATTAAAATATAAACCAATTTGTGAAGGTGTGCTTTTTCATAGTCGATGTGTTGCGCGCATCATAAACTTAGTCGTTCAAGACGATTTAAAAATGATTGAACTAACAAAAGATGGTTTTAAAAGAATGTTACGTGATATTTTTAGCAGTAACCAAAGATATAGTAAGTATCACGAGTTTTGTAAAAACGCAAATTCGAAATGTTTAGGTTTGAATTGGGACGTACCTACAAGATGAAATTCCACTTGTAACATGTTTAAAAAGACTATTGAACAAAAAGAAAGTTTAATAGTATTTCATAATATTTTGGTGAGTCATGGAAAGGCAAATACTTACGATCTATCGGGTTGGGCTATTATTAAAGAAATAAGCAAAATGATTCATGTTTTTAAAACAGCAACTACTTGTCTTTCTGGAGTTTATTATCGAACGAGTCCATTAGTACTTTACCAAGTTTATTTAATGACTTCAAAATTAAATGAGTTGTCGTTTAGGGTGGAACTTATTCGGATATGATACCCCCATTGAAAGGAAAACTTAAAAATTATGTTAAATAAATGCCTCGGGTTATTACCTGTGTCGTTGCCTTAAACCCTTGCTTAAATACGTCAATAATTGAAACTTTACTTGATAAAATTACTTATAATTTGGATTTATTAAAAGAAAACTCATTTTATGGTCAAAGTTTAAAAGCTACTTTTAACGAACATTTATAAAAAATGTTTGATGTTTATTTAGTAAAATATGGTGAAAAATCAAACATCCATAAGTCAATCAGTCATGCGGCACATGCCGAAAGTTGAAATGATCTAATGTTTGTTTAATATAATACTTTAAGGGATGAATGTTATAAACGTCAACGTGTTAACACTATGAGTAGTGAACTCGGGAGGTATGGTGGAACGAACTTTTTATCCACCATGAATCCATAAGATTTTAAAAAGTTTGACTTGCTGGCTTGGTGAAAAGGTAAGAAAGATCAATTTCTCATCCTATCCATCATGGCTCGAGATTTACTAACCATCCAAGCTTCCACGGTAGATTCGAAATATGTTTTTTTCTGTTAGTGGCAGGGTTATATCGATAAGACGAACTTGACTTACCTACCAAGCGGTTGAAATGTCAATTTACTTGAATAATTATTTGGATGTCGCGGAAAGAGTACAAGACAAATGTTCACTTGAAAGAGAATTGGAATATGAAGTTGAATTATACGAGGACGAGGTAGAGAGTTGATTGACACCCAGAATGATCGATGATGAAGCAGCATATGATAATTACCTTCGTAATAGCTCGGGTTCAGGGGATGAAGAATAAAGTATCCAAACATGCAACGAACGAATGTAGAACGACTAGGCTAAATGTTTAGTTTTTAAAAACAATTATTTAGAATTTTATGTCGTTTGAATTTTTTTATGTTTTATATATTATATATTTCACTTTGATTTTAAATTGTGTATTTAATTTTTACGAAAATTAAACCCTCACTTGTAATGTTTCTAACTTTATATGTTTTAATTTTTACAAATAAAAATATATAAATGCATCTTGTGATTATAAAAATAATTAATTGTGTATTTAATTTATCATCTCTCATAATTTTTATGATTTTCATACTTTATATTTTTAATTACTTTGTAATGATTATTAAAAAAAATTAAACCAAACCGGTTTCCAAACCGCCCAAACCGGTTTTTATAGGTTTGGGATTTTCGAAACCTAAATCGCTTTGGAACCCGAACCGGTTTGGACCACGTTTGACCAAATCGGTTCTGGTTTGAACCCCAAACCGGTTTTAAAAAAAAAAACGGTTTGTACACCTCTACCTTCATGCTTTGACCACGAACGCACCCATGCAATGCAACACCGTCATAGTTTGGTCACGAACGCACCCATGCAATGCAACGTATAGGGCTTCACCATACCCGTAGACATTTAATTCTTGTCTCATTACATGAGTTTTAAGTATAGGGTGAGGTTATTTTGCAAAGTGTATTTTTGCCACAAAGTGTGAGAAGACACAATAAGGCTAAAAAAGTTACACAAAAATATTATATCTCACAATCTAATCGAATTTCAAAAAAGTACTTCGGAGTCTCTATTTCTCTCGTCGTCCTCTTTCAGAAAAAAAATACAAAAATAAAAAGAAATTTTATTGTGTCTTTTATGACATAATAACGTCATTGTGTCTTTCATAATGACACAATGACGTCATTGTGTCTTTCATAATAACACAATGACGTCATTGTGTCTTTAATAAATGACACAATAAAAAATGTTATTTTTTTATTTTTCGTTTATTTTTTTCTTAGTGAGGACGGCTAGGGGAACAAAAGCTCGAAATTACTTTTTTGAAATTCGATTTAGATTGTGAGATATAATTTTTTTTGTGACTTTTTTGACTCATTATGTTTTTCACACTTTATAGCAAAAATACACTTTATATTTAAACCTTTACTTAAGTATAAATCATATAGCATCATGAATAATACTATGTGTAATGTTTGGTACTTTGAAAATGAAAGGCAAAAAGGCATGAATCAGTCTCCCTAACGAAACTCGTCTTTTAAGTCACGTACTCACGTATGTAGAGGGGCACCAAGCATGCAGTACTTTATTATCTTAAAAGAAAATGAATAAACTTATAGGTTACACTCATATTTGACTTTTAAAATTTTAAAATGATAATATTTCTTGTAGAAATAATTATGTAATTAGCATATTCTTCATGCTTAATATAAACTAAAAAATATTTTCATCCAACGTAAAAGCAAATGCTAACAAAACAATTATAGTTGCTAGACAAATATTTATAGGGCAGGGTTATAATAAAAATAATATTAAATTTGAAAAGTTTAAGAATGATTATAAGTTTGATATGTGTCACTATATTGTTTTAAATGAAATGACATTTTGGTCATAGCATCAGATACGTGTGTCTAATACATCTAGTTATTGTGACAACTATCACTTAATCATGTCAACCATTTTTTCACAATTTGTTATATGTAATCATCATTGTATTACGCTTTTACGATTATTTTGTGTTATTTTTGTTAGTGTTTTACAATTATAATAACATAATAATGTTATTTCGACAATGTGTTTTCAATATTCATAGTATTCTTTTGTGCCATGACAATCTCACTCGAATTACGAAGAATACTAAAATTATGACCAAAAAAGGCAATGAGACATTTTATCATCGTGCTTTATATTTTATATCATTTTGTGTTATTTTTGTAATTATTTTTAATTTATTAGAATAAATATTATTAATTTATTATTATGTTTTACATACAAAAAATATACAATAATACTATTTCACCATTATATTGTTTTTGAATTTATTATTTTTGAAAAACAAAATAGTATCAAGAAAAACATAATAACCATCAACAAGACATAATATTTGCACTAAAAACACAATGGCAAAAAAATCATACGAGCATAAAAACATTTAAAAAATTATTATCTTTGTATATATAATATTATACTTTGTTTTAAAGATTAATAAAACACTTATTTTTACGGTGTAAGTTTTATAAAAAAAAGTAATATCTTATATAACATATAAGAGTTACCATTCAACCATGCTATTGTTTTAGGTGTTTCTTTGTTTAGAATAATAATGATAATTTGAATTAAATATTGAACGTTTGATGATTGATGATTTAAAAATATAATATATACATAGAAATATAGATGGTAAAACCATGAAAGCAAACTTTGATAGATAAATTAACAAAATGTATGTACCATTAATTAAACGAATAAAGAGTTCAATCTAATATAGAATGTATGTATAATTATTTTTAAGGGATTTTTTTTTAAAGTAATGTATCCATTAATTAAACGAATAAAGAGTTCAAATCTAATATAGAATGTATGTATAATTATTTTAAGGGATTTTTTTTATATATTTCTCATTCTAAGACCATAAATTACATATTTTCAAGCTAAAAAATCAATTACGTTTCTCCTTCCTAAAACAATATTACATATTTATTCATTTCATTAAAATAAAACTATTAAATGATTAGGTTATATTGGTTTTCTAAACGATTTTAGATATTGATGTTTTATTATTCTAATAGTTAAAATTTTTGACATTTATGCTTTGTATTTGGAGATATAACTTGATTATCGGTTTTTTGTTTGAAATAAAGTTTTAAAGGAGATATATTTTGTGTTTCTATTTATATAGAAGACTCGAACTTGAAAAAATATGTAATTGATGTCTTCCTAAAGATAAAATGTATAAAAATACTTTAGTGAAAATACACAAGTAAAATAATTATTCAATAAATAATTTATTAAGTTTAGTAAAATGTAATATAATATTTTAGAAATAAAAATATATGTAATTGAAACTTTGACTTGAGTTATTATATAACTAATGATTTTAAAAAAGGAAAAATATATAAATGCCCTTATTTTTAAAAAGTAAGAGCATTTACATTAGTTTCTCCATCTCTATCCTTTATTTACATTAAAAATAATATTTTTTTTCTCTCTCTCTTCTAATTAAATAATACATTTTTATATATTTATCAGTAGCTTTTGTTACCCATGAATTACACGGGAGGTTAAAAGTTAATTATTAAATAAAACAAAAACATAAATAAAACTAAGTGTATTATACGAGTTGAAAAAATAAAATTGATTAGTTATTCATGTTATAATATTAACTTTAGTAAACCCATGCATTACACGAGTTAAAAAAATAAAATTTAAACTATAATGAAAGTTTATGAAGTATAATGATATTCTAAAATAAGATATGATTAATATTAAGAATGAGTAATAACTATAAGTAATAAAATAATGATACCAATTTTTAAACTTTAGTTTTTTTTTCCAAAAAAAAATTAACTATTTTTTTTAATCAAACTGTATTAAAAATATCAATTTTAAAAATTTCTTATTATAACCCTAATTTATTATTTTTAGTTTATGAAAAAATTACTTTTTAAAAAACATAATTTGAAATATTTCATATTTTAAAATATGTTGATGTTTTAGAAAAATTATTTTTTAAAAATTTGCTTTTTAGAAATAACATTAATAAAAAGACATCTTTTCTTAATTTATTAAAAAATATTTTTAATCTTAAAAACAATTAAAATTTATTTAATCTTTTTAAATTTAAGTAACTATTTAAGAGGAGAAAGAGGCGGGAAAAACAAAATTAGGGGCCTAGGAAAGTACCAAGCGTCCCCCTAAGTTACTCTTTTAATATTATATATAGATATAGATTATATTTTCTCTCTCATCCACTAACAATCACATTTAAAAATATTAAAAAGTTTATAGAGTTGTACCATGTTTACCTAAATATAATAAACAAAATATAAACCCTTATAAATTTTCACTTACCACCACTTACCTATCCTGATAATATAAGCAAATACTCCGTAAGAATAGATTATGTATTTTTCTACCAACTAGTGTTTTACTCCGACGAGCATTGCGCGTCTTATAAAAATGTTTAAACCGAGTCTCAGACATAAGTTTCCCTCGTCATAGCCAAAACCTAGTTGTTTAAGCTAGTGCCAAAATAATTTTCAACACGGCTCAGAACAGACGATCGATTCCGGCTGTACACCAAAAATGACTATCAAGCCAAGGAACCTAATACCAATTTTCGTGTATCATCACGGCCGCAAAACAATCAAAACAAAAGGTCTCAGATGAACACGTGTTCATCATCATCGACATCTTCAAATTAACACTATTCTTATCAAGGGCATCATCATTGATAACAACATGCAATGGCACGGGTCAACAACATATGCATGATACCAGGAACACCTTTTTGGCTGCCACAACAGAAGAACAACCACAAATCAATTCAAATATCCACATTCAATGTTCGTAATGGCACCACAACTCCAAACACCCTAAATAAAACGAAACCCCGAGGCCCATCACAAAGAAACCCAAAACCTCAACACGCAAAAGGAATAGTAAACCACATAAAACAGAGGAACAAAATGGATGACGACCTGTGCCGCCGCCAAGAGAGCAGATGAGTCTATGCCTCTAGCAACAACGAGCTACATTACACCCCATACCGATAGTAACAGAGACGACCCACGAAAGTCACGGTATCGGTATAGTAGCCACTCCTAAAACCTGTTTGCCACAGTAAAAAAAAAACTTAAAAGGATCAACCCCTGTTAAAGGGTAAGACCTCCGGCTAGATCTATGGCCAGACGCCACCACCAAGAATCGGTGGTTGCTATGACCACTCTGAGACCTCCGCGAAGATCTATCACTGCATCGTTACACTGACAAAAAAAACCCTAAAAAGATCAAACCTACCTAAGCTCCGACGAGATCTACGACCAGCTTGCTGCCCACCAACAATCGGTGGTGCATGGCTACTCTAACAACTCAGGCAAGATCCACGGTTGTCGACAACCCATGTCCCATGTCCACCGCAGGGAACGACTGTAGCGACATCGATCCTACAACCCGACACCGCCACTGGCTCTACATCTACCACGCAGGGGAGGCAGAGCGGCAACAGGGTCGATCGCCGAATCGACTCCCCCTCTAAAGAAGAAAGCCACCGCTGCGGTGGTGCAGTGGGTTAACACCGGAGTGCCTCTCTCTCTAGAAAAGAAAACAAACAACCGAACACACTTTTGACAGAACAAATCAGTAGCGTAATAGATATATAAAAGAAAGATGAAAGGCGGTGGTGCAATAGGCTGGTATACCTAAAGCGTCACAAATAGTAAAACACTATTCATGGCTTTGGTTTATTAATAGATAGGATAATAAGGTGGTGTTTGTTTTTCCCAAAAAGGTCTGCGTGACCTCTATGTCTGCGTCGCGCAGACCACGCCGCGGACATAAGGCTCTGCAGTGCGTTTGTTTTTTCGAAGACGTTTCATTAAAAAACGTCTGCGTGAGGTCTTCTTGGTACAGACATGGTCTTATCACTTCTACAATCTTCAAACCTTTTCTCTTCACAACAAACACCATCACCAGTACCACCACCGCCTAGTACCACTACCGCCGCCGGCACACCATCACTGCATCCAACGTTGCCAACACCACCACAACCACATTCAACGTTGCCATACCAACCAATCACAGTGAACCTCGGACGACGACGTCGTCCACTGGTCTAGTGGACCTCAGCCGCCGTAATCATCACCATCACTATCGACATCTTCAACTGATTCGCCACCGTTCTAACCAGAGGGTGGTGGTGCGGTGGTGGTGTCGTTCTCGTCGTTCTCACCGGAAAACCCGTTCTCCAAATGGTGGTGCCGTTCTCGCCGGTGATTAGGGCTCGCGACAGTGGAGATGATGGATGAAGTCACTGATGATGGATGAACACGAAGATGATGGATGATGGATGAAGACAGTGATGATGGATGAAGATGATGGATGAAGATGAAGATGATGGATGAAGTCTTGAAGATGATGGATGAAGACAGTGGGGATTGGGAAAGTGGTAATTGGAAAAGATGGGGTTTGGTGTATTAGACATTCTTTTAATTTGTAGAAAGTGGGGTCTGGTGTGTAATAATAATAATAATAATAATAATAATAATAATAATAATAATAATAATAATAACGTTGCAGATGTTAAAAAACAAACATTTTTTTTCTTGCAGACTGCAGACTTTGGTCTACCTCTTCTTCTGCAGATGTCTACAGATATGATCCACAGATTGCAGACATTTTACTGCTGGAAAAAACAAACAACACTTAAATCAAAAAAACATTACATCTTCGGTCAAACCACAGCCACCACTCATGGCTAGACACGTCACTAACAGCACAACAGGGCAACAGGCAGAAACACGCCGGGCCCTTTTTAATCATCATCATCTACATCATTCTCAGCTCCTTCATATATAATATATATGCACATGTAAGCCACCAACGGTGTTACGACAAATCGCACAGCAATCGGCCACCGGACCACTAACGAGCTTGCAGCACTTGTCAACACACCATGGCAACCAGACCAACCATCAAAGTTGCTGCCATATGCGGATCTCTTCGCAAAGCTTCTTACAACGGTGGCCTTCTCCGATCTGGTACTTTGTTCTTACTTCCAATGGTAGCTTCTCAAACACCTATTTCGTCGATCTATTTGAGCTTCAGTTGAATTCTGATTGCAGCTGTTGAGTTGAGTGAGTCGATTGATGGAATGACGATCGATTGCCTCGACATTTCGTCTCTGCCGATGCTGAACACAGATCTGGAAGTCGACGGAAAGTGTCCGCCGGAGGTTGAGGCCTTTCGTCAGAAAATTCTTCAGTCCGATTGCTTCCTCTTCGCTTCTCCCGAATACAATTACTCCGTCACCGGTAATTTTAGTTTGTTTCGTTCGGTTCTAGTTATTGTGACTTGATCGAATCAAATTGACTGAAGGTTTCATGTGAAGTTAGAAACATCGGGAGTTTGAAACTACGAATTGAGGAGGATTTAGACATTTTGTGATGAAATTGATTGCTAAAACTGCTAAATTGAAACTGTTTATCATCCATTTATTAGAAGATCAGCTTGATTTTGTATCAGGAGGCCACTTTCTGAGTCTTCACATCTCACAGTTTTTCTTTCTCCTCCTACTATGTGTTAGTGTGGTTTTTCTTTTGCTTAAAAGAGTGAAAGAGCTCTACGATTATGAGATAAATTCATTGATCTGATTCAATAGTGGCTAATTCTGGAATCTGTTGATGAATAGTGTGATGATTTTGCATGTTGTAAAGGGTATAGTTATGTATCATATGTTGTTTCATCCATGATATTTTTACTCATTGTATTGCACTTGTGTGTGTAATTATTTAAAGTTCATATAGGATTTTAATAATTCAAGTTGTTTCCCATTGGTGGATAATAGTATACCGACAATTTGTCCAATTACACTTATAACTTTCACTTTATTGTCAAGGACAATCCAAACAGCGTAATCGTCAAATATTAGACTTGATTTTCATTCAATTTCGCTCACAATGATGATTATGACGAAACAGATAAATACAGGCTTAATTAAATGGTTTTTAAGTGCAAATCAAGTGTAGGTCTATGATAATTATACTACTAGGATCGTCCTGGTAACTAAAGTCAAATTGTCGGTAATGGGTCACAGTTTGGATTATTATAATCCAATTTGTGTTATTTAAATAAGGTTTTTTTTTTAAATTCTCAGAGTATATATCGTGATTGATCTTTGAAATCATTCTTTGTTCATATTCTGAACCTGGTACTTACATATGTTTATATTTCATTGCTTTAGCACCTCTAAAGAATGCAATAGATTGGGCATCAAGGCCACCAAATGTGTGGGGCAATAAGCCTGCTGCCATCATAAGTGCTGGAGGGGGCTTTGGTGGAGGGCGATCACATTACCATCTTCGTCAAATTGGAGTTTTTATTGATCTTCATTTCATAAACAAGCCCGAGTTTGTCCTAAATGCATTCCAACCTCCTGCAAAGTTCGATAATGATGGCAATTTAATCGACCCTGAAGCTAAAGAAAGATTGAAACTTGTTCTTCTGTCTTTGAAAGACTTCACCTTGAGACTCCAACAAGGTAACTGATGATGATTTTGGCTCATATATGTCATTAAAATAAAATGTGATTCTATTTCTATTAGAATGCTACACTCCCCTCTGTTTTGAACTTTTGATCCGGAGGGTGATACTTACCTTCGCATGAAGGAGTTTGAGAATTTTAATGTTGTTTACTTTTTGTGTTCTAAAGATGTGGTTTTCTTTTTCATAGATGTGGGGTATGCATACCAGCATATATTGTGACATTTGAACTTATCTTGTGACAGTGTGGTTCTGTGTGAACAAATGTGTATGGAAAAAGTGTGAGTTGGTGCCTCTATATATCAATTTATCACAGGTTTCAGATTTTCAAAATGTAGATGGTTGAATTAAAGAAGAAAGTCAACACTGAAAAAGGGGAAATTGAAAACCAAAAAAGAAAATGAATATAAAAGATGTTGGAAAAAAATTTAAATATAATTTTTTCCTTAGACATATGCACTCTTTAGTTGTTGCATTTGTTAGATATTCTGATCTCAAACACAAAACAACCGCTCCCTCATAGTTGTTTTAAATGAAGATATAAAATTACAGTCACTAGTACAGAGTAGTGGTAGAAGTGTATGTCCCTTCAAGAGTCACTTAAGACATCTAGAGTATAATTAATTTGGAATATGATAAGATTAGATTGGGACCGTATGAAAAAAAGAAGATATAAATTAAGACGAACACGTATTTCATATAAAAAGTAGCATCTAGATGAATCATTAATCGAATGGAGGGTGAGGCCTAGTGATAAGAGAGTGAGTCTCACAATCAAAAAATTATGAGTTAAAACTTTACTAAAAACAATATTTATCTAATAAAGTTTTAGGCATTGTTGTTAAAATAAAAAAGAATCATTATTTCCATCTACTCATAATGAAATGGTAAAATATAACTTTCAAATATAGAATTATGATGGGTGTAAATTGCTTACGCGACTTGGAGACATCCATGTCAGATCCCAAATAAATATTAGCTCGGATTTGTAGCCTCAATTATGATTATATGCAACATATCTCGTAGTGTAGTCTTTTGCTACATCAAAATTTGGGTTGAGCTAGGTGTTAGGTTGAACCTGCCTAGCAACAACAACGAAGATATTTGTTTGAGGCCCTGAGTATAATATTGTGAAATCAGCCCTATAATTGTGTGGAGAATTTGAGTTCAATATATAAAGTGGAGTACAACGGAAAGAATGGATAATTACATAAATTATGGGATATTCACAATCCTTTACCCAAAAAAGAAATATTCATCTAATACCGAGGGACTAGCTTTAAGAACACTCCGACACTCAAATAAAATAAAATATTTGGTTTATGATAATCAAATGTATAAACATGTTCAAGATATATGATCATATAAGCAGATAAACAAACAGATGATAGATGGTGGAAGAACTACTTAGGAGCAAGTGAATAGGCCATGAAAGGCAACCCATGGGAGGCATGGGAAGGGAGAACCAACCATAGGAAGAGATGGTTGTTGGGGATTTCTTAATAGTGCAATGACCAGATGATTCTGAAGTCGTGTGATTTCACTTTCAGATCAAATAATTAGAGTGTATATCATTGATTTGACCAGATAAAATCAGAATTGATTCAAGAATTCGTATGATTTTGGACGCTGTGTGTAATTCGAGTTTTTCCCTTGTTCTTTTTTTCTGGACTATCAATCCCCTTGGACCCCGCTTCTCTCGGGGGCGCTGCCCCTGAACTCCCGTTAGTCCCGATGACATTCAAACAAACGTGCACTCTTGTTTGAATGACACACGCAGTCTCTAATTACACTAAAATATTCAACAATGGTGAGATACTAAAAGTTTATCACTTGCATATAGAATGAATCTGAAGTGAAGAGGCAAACCTCTTTTTATAAAAGGGGACCACAACAACATGTTTATTATGATAAAAGTCAGGATATAAAGCATCATGTCAGGTCATCTTAATTGTTCAAACATTAGGTGATCTGGTTGTTGAGACTCGATAAATAATCAGTTAATATATCGGTCTTAGCTATCTTTATTGTGTAAGGGTAAGTAAGTTCGTATTCGCAGGTAATTTGTGAAAAGTGTTTAACAAACAAAACTCGATTAAATTAAAGACACAAACTTTGAAAATAAAATTCGAAACTTTGGATGAATTTAATAACACACGTGCGTAAAGCAATAAACTTTGAACTAATTCACTTGAATAATGAAAAACAATTACTTCCGGGTTTCCAATTCTGCAAGATTAACAATTGGTTTGTTTCAAACTAGGGTTTGTAAGAACTTAACTTCAAGATTTTAACTTTTAATTTAAAGTGATAACCCAAGAACAATCTTTTAAGACTCGTTCATTCATAAGATTAACAATTTACTCATATCAAGTTGTCTACCTTTCTTAATGAGCTAACGATGCAAGTAAACCAAAAACTGATAATCAAGCACACAACTTTATTTACAAGTGAACCTTTTAAATTAATCAAAACATAAAACTTCATTTAATAGTCTAATGTTCATTACAAAAACCTATTTAAAGCATACCAATTGTCTCACTTGACATACTCCCGAAAGAATCAAGAAAAGCCTAGCCATGCATCATCTTCTTTAAATCTTCAATTTTGCTTTTAATGATGATCAATAATGATTTGGAATAATTTGGGGAGCTTGAAAGCACCAAAATCTTATTGAAATCACCAATTTGGGGCTGAGAAAAGATGTTCTTTGAATTGGGGTTAGATATGTTAAATAAACTTGAAGTTCCACAAAATCTAAGGGTTTGTTGGTGACCTGCGTATGGTATGCCCCTAACCAGCGTATCATACGCCCCTTTGGTTTCATATGCCAAACTCTCTGAATTCTTCTTCAAATACGCCACTTTGTACGTTGCTGATATGCCCTCGGAGTATGATACACCGCCCATACGACACCTCATGCGCCGCCCAACGTATGATACGCCTAAACCCGGAGTATCATACGTCGGGTCTCCTTCTTTATCTCGTTTTTTTTTTCATTTTTAATTTTTACATCTTAAGTACTTCAACTTTCATGTTTTGTTTCTTTTGCCTCAAATTATGCTCCTTAAGCTTCAAACACCTACGAATCAAACCATAAACAAAGTCAACTTGACAATAATCACGATGTAAAATCAAGCATTTAGATCAATTAAAAACTAAAATAGTGATTCGTGATCATTAGGTATCCCGAATTAGGTGAGGCTGAACGTCTAGACATGAGGTAATGTGGGACGTCGTAATCTTAGGTTGTGTCTTAAACGTCATGATGTTTATGTGGCCTTTCGTGATGTGCAACAATCAAGGTTGTCTATGGAGGTCCAAGCAAGGCTTTTTGAGGAAAGGTAGGATGTTATCCTTGGTCGTAGACCTACTACCGTCTTCATAATCCTTTGCGATTTGTTGCACATTAACATCATATATAAAGAGGTGATTATGTATAATATGTGTAATTGTGATGGTTAAACAATGTAGTTTTATAGTAGGTTTTAGATAATATTCTTTGAACCAT
The DNA here is from genome assembly GCA_025506505.1 of Flaveria sonorensis. Lineage (NCBI taxonomy): Eukaryota > Viridiplantae > Streptophyta > Magnoliopsida > Asterales > Asteraceae > Flaveria > Flaveria sonorensis. The sequence goes on from CM046432.1 coordinate 77,060,098, forward strand.
GTAAAATCATTATCATATTAAAACAATTTCGGCGATACATTAAAATCTAAATAGAATGATTTAGAAAGATCAAGAAGAAGCGTGTTTTTTTCTATTGCGAGAATATGTACCGGTTATAAAGCATATATTTTCATTTCATAGTTGTATTAGATTATAATATTTTTAATTAATATATAGCAATATTGTATACTTGTGTTTTATAAACTTTTTCATGATACTTTTCAAATAATTTAGTTGATTTGCCAAAAGATACTCCTGAAATTATAATATTTACATCATAACATAAAAACTTTCAATATCATTTACATTGTTAATTTTCAATCACGATGGAGTGCAAGTGATGACAAAAGAATTATAGACATTTATAACTAATTAAATCTTACTTGATACGTAATGAAGCTATTCACTTCAGTTATATATATACTACCAAGTATACACTGATTAACAAAGTTGATTAATGAACAAATAGAAAAACCATACCAAAACATTAAGAATTAAACTTCTTTTAAAATAACACGAATCTACAAACCTTATCGACATAACCATGGATTTAATATTCCAAAACACGATAAAATCTGTTTTTTAAATCCTACTATTATGACATCCATACTTTTTCATGCATTTCGTTACAAAAATTTTCAAAATCAACCATATTAATGCTCATAAGACTTGCTAGATTTCTGCCGCACTGCACACAGTGTAATTTATTAGATAAATAATAATCGTATATGTGTGTTGGGTCGTACGGAAAAATGCCCGAACCAGACAACGAAAGTGTTTTTACAACCCAAACCCGGATAGTCGGTAACTTATCGGGTTATAACTATGCCCGACTCACAAATTTCGCCCCTTTTGTCTCTCGTCTTTGCAAGTCGTGAGGGTTTCTTATATTGTTCAATCCATCCTACTGTTCAAATCTAACATCAAATTAAGGTATGTACACTGCGATCTATCCTCCACCTTCATCTAATTCTTCTTTGCATTCCTACCTGTTTCTGCTTCATCATCCCAACTTGCAGAGCAATTGCTTTACTAGGGTTTCGTCTAATTGAAATTGAAATTGAAATTGAAATTGATTGATACAAAGAACAATGATGTAGTTAATCTTTTGCTGACCGAAATGATTTCGATAGCTTCTCTTTAGTTTATGCGAGTAAACGATAATCCGGGGTTTGCGTTTGGAGCTTCAGTCTTCGGGATTCATCATGATTAACAGTTAAGATAATGGCATTAGTCTACTGGTTGGCATTTTTCGTAGCAATCAAATCGCGAGTATCATTCGTTGGTGTTTAGATGTGATGCGGCTAACGGGAGATGGTTGGGAACTTGTTCTGTAGTATTTAATGAGTTCAAAGATTTAATGTGGAATAAAACGTGACGTGATTAAAGTTGGTTTTTATTGTAGTTCAAAGCAGGAGAAAGGTTTCATTTTTCTTGGTCAAATCTTATGTTTTCAACTGAAAAATCATTTTTGTAGCTTCTTGAAGGTGAATGCAGTTAGCAGTTTATCCTGAGCTTTTGAGAATCCCTAACATGTTAACCTATATCAGGCTAAAGTTCAAACGCGTAGTCTTTCTGCAATAAAGACTAAAGAGAATGTTATTATTCTTTGAACTGATGATTGTTTATGGATTTCACTGACCACTGACAACTCGTTGAAATGTGATGTATCTCTGGTTTTAGTAGGCTTATAATTAAAAAGGTGATGTGATATGTGTAGCTTCATAAAGATCGCTAATGCGAGCACACACAAGTGAAAACTCCATCACAACTTCAGTTTTTTTTTTCCTTGGAAGTTTGTCAGCTGTTTTTCTTTATTACGGCGGATTAATGTTGGACTCATTTGTCATATGAAATCCCTCCTGCTCTCTATTTATACCCTTTTAATGTATATACACACATGGCATATAATCTGTATCCACATCTGTACACGCCTATATAACATATAGATACATTTGTACATGTGGATTATACATATGGATGTGTATGTGTATGCCTGCACACCTGTAATATATATGTTTGTATGTATATGAACATGCAAATATATGACGTGTGTGTTTGTGTATGCATAAAGTATAAACAATTTTCAATGTAGATATATGTATGTATATATATAGGTGCCTTTGTGTATATAGTTTTTTATGTATACAACGAGACCAAAGACAGATCAACAAGCACATGGTAGAACACAATCTACATGGGCGCAATAGTTGATGTTAGCATGTTGCAGCTCTCAGAAAACATTTTCTGTAGATTTGAGGCTTTATAACTTTGAGAAGCTTACTTAGCTAGTCATATGACTGTTTAAGTTGGACGAGCTCTGTCATATAATGAATTAATTAGGCAAATCTATTTGATTATGAATCCTTGCTGGTGAAAGGGACCTATAATTTAGAAAATCATGTATGTCCGGTCCACTTTGTTTACAGGTAACTACTGCAATTTATAGCGATCCTGAATTCTAAAATGGCATTTTTTAGTAATGATCAATAAACATGAGCAATACAACTTGAAATTGGTTTTTTGCATAAAGATCAAACCAGAAGAAGTTCCGACAACGAGCAATGTTACTGAAGAGTTTTACGACTTTATGGCTTATGATTCTGTTGTGATGATTAAATACATGTAATGCGAGAATATATCTAGGACTCCAGGAGTATAAGCATGAACTTTTATCAATTCAGAATAATAGGCTTTATGACTCAAGACATATTTAATGTATATGACACTGATACTCCTAACATCATCCTCTGTAATCAAAGTGATAGTGTTAACCATATTCTTTTTTGAATGGCAGTTATAAACATATATTATGTTAATAGGAAGACAAACTTTATTCTTGTCGTAAATTCATATTCCGCCTTCACTGAAGTTTCTTTTTCGTATTTTGATTTTACTCAGAAAAATTGGGGCAACTTGACTGAAGGATAAGCATAACCGTCCAATATTCTGTGTTTATCGAGCATTTTGAATGGTGTTTTTGTGGGGTGAAGCATATGATATCTAGCAGTTGACAGGATAAGATGAATTTACAGACGCATATGTCTGGACAGTTCTCTGGACAGGTTCCTAGTCAATCTGGGACTTCAATGCCTGCCATGCCACATCAGCAAACCATAATGCAAGGCTCTGGAGGTCAACGTAGTACACTCAACATGGAGCCTGGTTTAATTAAAGCTCGTAGACATATACAAGATAGAATGTAAGTATGTTTTTTTGTGTACATGTGTGCTTGTGTACATGTGTAATGATGCAGGTGTAATGTGATCTTCTATGCATATGCATATCATTTCATTCTTCATATATGAGACATTAAAGCCCTGATGATATTTATTATGTTTGTCTGCAGCTATGAGTTTTAATGCAGCGGCAACAAGGCCACGAGATAGCTCCAAAGAAGGTGATGGACATTGTTAGGCGCTTAGAAGAAGGCTTGTTTAAAACTGCAACTACCAAGGTTTTTTTGTTGATTCACTCTTTTTTATAAATTCTATCTAATATGTGTATCTACAATTACATTTGGAACTATTTTCTTTTCTGTTATGTAGGAGGAATACTTGAATACAGATACATTGGAAAACCGTTTACATATTTGATCAAACGCCTCCCTCTGAATAATCAGAATCAACAATATCAGCAACAAGGAAATACTTCTGTTCAAATGGGAACTATGATTCCAAATCCTGGAATGCCTCAAAGTGGGAACTCAAGTGTAACACCTATGGAGAACATGGTGCCTCCAGTTGTCAACACAGGGAACTTTTTGCCTAATGGTTATCAACAGTCCACGACAAATTTCTCCAATAATTCAGGTGGGAACAGTTTGATTTCATCAATGGGTGCACAAAGAATGGCCAGCCAAATGATACCTACTCCTGGATTTAATAATAATCATAGCACGGGTAATCAATCTTACTTGAATATGGATTCTTCTAACGGTGTTGTTGGGCTATCAACTATTGATTCTACAACTGTATCTCAACCACTGCAACAAAAGCAGCAAGTTGGTGGGCAAAACACCCGAATATTACATAGCCTAGGGAGCCATATGGGTGGGGTAATCAGGTCAAGTATCCATCAGAAAGCTAATGGTTTTTCAAACGGGTCAATAAACAGTGGTGTAGGAATAAGGGGAAATAATTTACCGATCATGAATTCAGGAACCTCAGAAAGCTATATGACAGCTTCTAACTATGGAAGTAACACTGCTGATTCTTCTCGATCTGGAAATTTATATGTTCCCACAAACTCTGCTACTTCAATGATGAATAATCAGAACATGAACTCAGTAAGCTTGCACGCGCTACATAAAACAAGCTCTGCGTTGATGGTGAATCAGTCAAATTTGGTCAACACTCAGCAGGTGTCAAACATGAAACCCTTAATTGATCAATCAGCACAGCATTCACTTCAGCAGCCTATTCGTTTTCAGCAGCAACCACTTCAAAATCAAAGTCAAAGTCAAATCCAAGGTCAACAGAAGCAGCAATATCAGCAGAATCAGCATTTTTCATATGCTCAGTCTCAGCTGACACCTGATCCTGGTGGTCAATCACAGGTCTCTCACCAGTTCCAGTCGTTGCATACAATTAATTACTTTCAAGAAAACTCGATGGAAGATCAATTTGTTGTTGACACTCAAAATGGTCTTACTAGCTCGATGGGAGTTCAACAAGGGTCTGTAATGCAGGGCCAATGGCATTCAAGATCTCAAGAAATGCCACACATACCAGGTAACTTGTCAGAACAAAAGGTCAAAGAAGAGTTTAGTCAAAGAATAACAGGTCAAGATCAAGCTCAAAGGAACAATCTTTCTTCAGAAGAATCCATTACGTATCAAAGTGTTGCCCATAAATCAGTCGACCCTCCAAACTCTGGTTCTATTTCTAAGTCTGTTGATCCAAACCGTGAATTGCAGTTCAAGAATCAACAAAGGTGGTTATTGTTCTTGAGGCATGCTCGCAAATGTGTTCATCCACCTGGAAAATGTCCAGAAGTCCATTGCATCACTGCCCAAAAGTTGTTGAATCATATGACATCATGCAATGATCTGGTTGAATGTCAATATCCTCGTTGTCGAAGAACAAAGCTTTTACTCCATCATTATAGGCACTGTAAGGATCCTACTTGTCCCGTTTGTGTCCCGGTAAAACGATTTGTGCAACTGAAAGGGGCCCCACGTGCAGATCTTAGTGAATATTCCATGACAATGAGCCCATCTGTTGTTGAAACTTCACAAGACATAAAGCCAACTTTGAAACGCATGAAAATAGAACCATCACCACAGTCACTAGGTGCTGAAAGTCTAAATCATAGTCAAATTAGTGTCATACCAGTTGCTGTCACTGGTGAATCTCGACTTCATGATCAGATTGGTGATACCAGTACAACTCCGGCAAAATCTGAGGTTAAGGCGGTGAAATTGGAAATTCCTACAAGCTCTGTGCTTGCAAGTCCCAAGACAGATTACGTGGGAGATTCTGAAAAACAAAAATCCAAAGGTGCTCCAGTTGTGCCTGATAAAGCCAGTAGTTTACCTAAACAGGAGTTTGTTAAGACTGAGATAGAGGTGGATCCGGTCCAGGGCCCAACCAATCTAGACAATGCAGCGGTTCCTGCTGAAACTATTTCTGGAACCAAATCTGGAAAAGCAAATATAAAGGGAGTATCAATGATAGAGTTATTTACACCAGAGCAAGTTCAGGAGCATATCTCTGCTCTCAGGCAGTGGGTTGGCCAGGTGAGATATCACAATACACTTGTGCCTTTTTGTATGTTTTATTTGGTCTCATTTTATAATGTTCATTTATTTGTTGTACAGAGCAAAGCGAAAGTAGAAAAGAATCAAGCTCTAGAACACTCGATGAGTGAGAATTCTTGTCAATTATGTGCGGTTGAAAAACTCACTTTCGAACCACCACCTATATATTGCACACCTTGTGGTGTTCGAATTAAAAGAAATGCAATGTTTTACACCGTTGGGACTGGTGACACTCGACACTATTTCTGTATACCCTGCTACAATGAAGCCCGTGGAGATACTATTAATGTTGATGGAACTAATATATTGAAAGCTAGATTGGAGAAAAAGAAAAATGATGAGGAAACAGAAGAATGGGTATGATATACATAAAGTCATAAATATAAGTGTGTTGTTATTTTGCGTATTGTTTGAATGGTTATTTATTTTGCGGATTTTCTGCAGTGGGTTCAGTGTGACAGATGTGAAGCATGGCAACATCAAATATGTGCGTTATTTAATGGTAGAAGAAATGATGGTGGGCAAGCAGAGTACACCTTCCAAATTGTTATGTAGAAGAAGTTGAAAGAGGAGAGAGAAAACCATTACCTCAGAGTGCTGTACTTGGAGCAAAAGATCTACCTAGAACTATACTAAGTGATCACATAGAAAGCAGGTTGTTTGGAAAATTAAAGCAGGAGAGACTGGAGCGGGCAAGGGTCCTTGGTAAAAGTTATGATGAGGTGATGTCACAATTCTTCTAGTTTTTAAGTTTACATATATAAGATCAGAATTCTTATTGCCTGTTGAACTGTGAAAATATCAGGTTCCTGGAGCGGAATCACTTGTTGTTAGAGTTGTATCATCCGTGGACAAGAAATTGGAAGTCAAACCACGATTTCTTGAGATCTTTCAAGATGAAAATTACCCTGTTGAATTTGGGTATAAGTCTAAGGTATTTAAAAGTATCAGTATTTCCAGTCTCAATAGTTTCTTTTGGTGACATACTTATCATCCAATCAGTAAACTGCTTTTTGCTTGTTTTAGGTAGTTCTGTTGTTTCAGAAAATTGAAGGTGTTGAAGTATGTCTCTTTGGGATGTATGTTCAAGAATTTGGAGCAGAGTGTGAACAGCCAAATCATCGCCGTGTTTATCTTTCCTATTTGGATTCAGTCAAGTACTTTAGGCCCGAGATTAGGGCTGTTACAGGAGAAGCTCTCCGTACATTTGTATATCATGAAATTCTGGCAAGTTTTTCTTTTAAATCACTGCGTATGCTTTCTGATTTAAATCTCTCTTTGTTTTCACTTTAGTTCAATCCAATTTCTTTCATTATATACAGATAGGTTACCTAGAATATTGCAAATTACGTGGTTTCACAAGTTGCTACATATGGGCTTGCCCTCCATTGAAAGGTGAAGATTATATCTTGTATTGCCATCCTGAAATTCAGAAGACACCAAAATCTGATAAACTAAGAGAGTGGTGAGTTGGTTTGAGATGTGTAATGTGCATAGTTGCATACATCATTTTGTGATATTAGATTATTAAGTATACTTATTGGTGCATTTACATGACATGGATATGTGTATCAGGTATTTGTCGATGTTGAGAAAAGCTTCAAAGGAAATATTGTGGTTGGCCTCACCAATCTATACGATCATTTTTTGTATCTTCTGGTGAATGTAAAGCTAAAGTAACTGCGGCTCGATTACCTTACTTTGATGGAGATTATTGGCCCGGTGCTGCTGAAGATATAATCTATCAGATTCGTCAAGAAGAGGAAGGAAGAAAGCAAAATAAGAAAGGACTAGTAAAAAGTCCATGACAAAAGAGCTCTGAAAGCTTATGGTCAAACTGATCCTTCCGGGAATGCATCCAAAGATCTGCTACTGATGCGTAGGGTAATTAATTTTCTTCACTACTATATTTTTCTAGTTAATTTCTGTTTTCTGGAGCTCTTGAAAGTATTTTTGTAATTTACCATCTTGATTATTAGCATCATGCTTTCATTAATGTCTTTACATTCTTTTTCTTGTGCTATTTGGCACAGCTTGGTGAATCAATATCCCCAATGAAGGAAGATTTCATCATGGTTCACTTGCAGCATGCGTGCACTCATTGCTGCATTCTTATGGTATTTGGAAATCGCTGGGTTTGCAATCAGTGCAAAAAGTTTCAGATCTGTGATAAGTAAGCAGCATAATATTAATATCTTACCACATTATCAAATTTTTGGTTTCTAAATAAAAATTTATTCTCTTTTCAAAATAAATGTAGTGTGTTAGTAATTTGTTATGATTATGACTTACAGGTGCTATGAAATTGAACAAAAACTTGACGATAGGAGAGACATCCTATCAATCATAGGGAAAAACATGCTCTTTATCCTGTAAGTTCTTCAGAATTCATATTTCTATTCCAGTGATCATAACTTGATCATCATTATGATTGAAAGTAATTATAAAATATGCAGATTGAAATCAATGATGTGCCAGTAGATACAAAAGATAAAGATGAAATTCTCGAGAGTGAATTTTTCGACACACGGCAAGCTTTTCTTAGCCTTTGTCAAGGAAATCATTATCAATATGATACACTTCGCCGTGCAAAACATTCATCAATGATGGTATTATATCATCTTCATAATCCAACTGCACCTGCATTTGTGACAACATGCAACAGATGTCATAATGACATAGAAACAGGACAAGGTTGGCGTTGTGATGTCTGTCCTGACTATGATGTCTGCAATTCTTGTTATCACAAAGATGGAGTTATTGATCATCCTCATAAGTGACACCTCATCCCTCCGTTGCTGAACGTGATGCACAAAATAAAGAAGCTCGCCAACAGCGTGTTGTACAGGTATATACTATTTCAAATATATGTTGTTTCATCCACAAAGATGCAAGATTATAATTATATATTTATGTTTGGTGTTGCAGCTTCGGAAAATGCTTGATTTGCTGGTACATGCATCTCAGTGTCGGTCACCACTTTGCCAGTATCCAAATTGTAGAAAAGTGAAGGGACTTTTCAGACACGGGATTATTGCAAAACACGCGCTTCTGGTGGTTGTGTGCTTTGCAAGAAAATGTGGTATTTACTTCAACTTCATGCGCGAGCATGTAAAGAATCCCAATGTCATGTACCGCGATGCAGGTTTGTTTCATTCATGAGAAGATTAAAGAAAAGTTATTGGATATGTGTTTGTTAATGTGTTTGTTTGTATGATGCATACAGAGATCTGAAGGAACATTTGAGAAGGCTGCAACAACAGTCTGATAGCAGGCGGAGAGCTGCTGTAATGGAGATGATGAGGCAGCGTGCAGCCGAGGTTGCTGGCGGCAGTGGATAATAAGTTGTAAATATATAAAAAAAAATGTATCATAGTGTGTTTGAAGAATTTGAAGCATATGTACTGTACGGCTGTGTCGATGGAACGAAAAGAGCATAGGCACAGGAACATGACGATGACGGAAAAGGAAATGGTTTAACAGATGACACTACATGGGAGTTGCTGTTTACAACACAAGATCATAATCTTCCCTGTGGGTCGGGTTAGTTACCATTGATTCTTTGATTCTTACATCATGTAATGTTGTCAAATGTACCATAGATTTCGTTTTTCCAGTGTACTTTTACATCATGTAATGTAGTTCATGCCAACAACATTGAAATATATGAACTGATAAATCTATACAATCATAAATACCTGTGGTTGTATCACAGCAAAACAATATCCTTATGCAGAAGAAAGAGTAGTCAGCCATGGGACCAGCTTTTCATGGACCAAATCTGGTCTGTCATCATGAGGGCAGTGTCCAACACCTTGTAAAACGGAGAGGCTAATGTTTGGCACTTTAGATGGTAGGATGAGAAGTATTACCAACCGGCCCGTCAAGAGGTGTAAACGGGTCTTCGTCTCCCCATAGGATTAGAACCGGAAGTTTGATATTTGGCATCAACTGAACCGGGTTTGGCCTGGTGGCCCGGTCACAATGGAGACGAAGGCATCTAGTGCACCTTCATCAAGTGCTGGTTCCCTGATTATCTGATGCAATAAGAACATTGAACAGTCCTATCAGACACAAGAATAAAGAAAAGAAAAAGACAGAAGATAACAAATAATTAATACCTGTACAAGATCTTCATCTACAGAGTCCTTGTTCCCATAAACTGATAATAGGATGTTTCTAAGACTCTCTCTGCATAAGTTGTACAATAATACAAGTTCAAATGTGGATGATTTAGAACATACTTGACTCCCTAATACGCGGGAAGTAAAATATAATAAATAAATGAGGATAGTGAATATGATGGCACTCACCTAACTTTAGATCACTCCAGTGAAAACCTTTAAACATTTTTTTTCTAGTTTACATTTCACATCAAAATTTCTTTCGTTCACAATGTAAAACATGCCTCTTGCTTGTGTGATGTTCATTATAACTTTCAAATCCATGTATTATTAACGAAAAAGTTTTGAACGCTAAGGTTTCGAAAGTACAGATGCATGACAGTATCATATTCACTTAATCAAAATAAAATAGAGAACCTTTGTCTGACCCGTTCAAAGATGAAAGATGCAATTCCTTTTTGCTTCAACAAGAAATCAATAAACCATAACAGAGGGAATAACAGCTTGATTCGCCAGTCATCAACTATTGCCTTATTATTCATGCCACCCGCACAGTTCAACAGAACCAGCCCTTCAACAAGTGAATTCTGGCATCTAGTTGAGGAATTTGATACAGTGAAAAGAAATGTTAAAAAATAAGCGACATGGGCCTCATGTAAATTCAATAGAAAGCACATAAAACACCTGCAGCAGCAATAACACATGCGAGACTTCCAACAGAATTCCCAATCAGCACTGTAGGCTTTGAACAATTTCTTCCAGGAAATCCAATATCAACTGTCATGATATATGATGCATAAGATTGACTTTGTAAATTTGAAGGTTCAACATGTATATAAACTTGACCATTAAAAAGTATACCTGTGCCCATGCTTCCATGGTGTATGCATAACCATAGGTTTATCAGAAGAACCAAAACAAGAAGATCAATGGCATAAACTGTGCTGGTTTGAGCCAACGTAGGGATATTCCTGTAGATGCTTAAACGTTAAGATGAGGTCCAGCATTTGCTAAAGCAATCGGTAGGGAAGGAGTAAAATTGTTAGAGGCACATTACATGTGGCATTATATGAACATGTTAAACAAATTAAATGACCACGTGTATGCAGATATCTATAGGTCTTCTACTATGTCTGTAAGGGAGAGAAATACACAAAGACTTTGGGGCAGCAGGCACAAAACTACTCCAGCTCCACAACAATGCAAAACTAACCTCCCTTTGTTAGCAAGCTAACCATTAGAATTTAAACTATTTACATGTAGAGGGTACCCCCGGCCCAGTCTAGTGTGCTCTTGCTCAATCGACCCTTTAGGTTCGCCTACACTCTTCTCTAAACAGGAAGGCAACACCTATTCCAAAAGTTCCTTCTTCACTCCTCTCCTAGCAGCTTATCTGCCTTTCTCACTATACTCATCTCTCATACATTCTACATTAAAGTGTATCATATATACATGCTCATACACTAGGTTCATGGTCGCAGGACGGTCCACTAGGCTCCTGCTTTGGAACCTTCCAACGGTTAAAGGTTTCTATGACGTTTACAGCCCAACTCCCAGCTCGCAGCGATGAGCCTCTATGCGTGAATCTTTATAGCAACATTATGGATCTTTGTAGCACCTAGCAACACTACTTATCACATGACATAAATAGGCATTGAGCTATTCAAAAGTTTTACAATTGTGGGTTTAGGTATTTGATTCAATGACATGTTTTTGTTACCATCCATGGTGATGCAAGGGAATATACATCAAATCCACCAACAGAATGCAAACATATCATCATCAAACGTTAACACAATCTGAAAATAAAATCCAAAACGCCCAAATACCTGCGCCAGTGAGCAACAGAGGCACCAAAGCCATGAACAAGAAGCACCGGAGGGTTTGACTTCTGACAATTTTCCCCTTCATATTTCAATAATTAATACTGTAACCTCTCCACTCCCACTTACCGCATATCTCCTTGATCTTATTCACCTCCAATGGCGAAATTGTCAACACCTGGTCGTCTATCATCTCACCGCTGGCAGCACTCGTGGTTGTACTCCTACAAGCAATGAATGAAACAACTTGAAGTCAGATTGACGCCGTTGATTGAACTAACGCCGGTGACTTTCCGCCGGACGTTAAGTAGGTCCGCCGTACGACGCCGTGTGAGTGACGGTGGAACTGGTGGTGGTGGTGGTCGTTGGGGATAGCGGTGCCTTTACCGCCACTGCCATTATTTTTTGATTCTTTTTTACTTTGTTGATTCTCAATGTTTTTCCTTTATTAGTACCAACTGGATGTTTCATTTTACATCCCTACGGAATATGGACCAAGAATTTTGATGATTTAACTATTTCTTTATTTTAGTTAGATTTGAACTAAATTATGGTAACATAATCGCTTATACCCTCATAAAAGCTATATTATAGATTAAAATTTGGATCGTTAATTGAAGAAATATAATTTCTCTGTCTTTCATTGATGTAATGATTTTTTTAATCATATATAAATATTAATTAATTACATTATTATAAAAATACGCGAGACATCGTGACCTTACATTGTTTAGTTTCTAAACTCTTTACGATTAAGTCACAAAACGTTCCTAAGAATGTATTGTTTCACAAATAGCACATCTTGACGTTTTATCCTTGTCATTAAGACCATTTAATATAACTAGACTTTGCTTAAGACCAAATGAAAAACTAAAATATAGACTGATACGAGTTAGGAGGGGAGTGTACACTCGATTTAGACTATTATGCTTTCAGGCTACTAAGGGATTTCGATGGTTGAAGCCCTACAAAAGGGGCTCCTGGGTGCCCTGATGGGAGCCAAGGGGCCCCTTGGCGATGGTCGCATTAAATCTTTATGGATGATGAAAATTTACTTAAATTGGTGACTAGAAATGATTGATAGAACAGTAGTAAGTTCCCGATGATCATCAATAAAACTGTGTTCAACGATTTAGCCTTTTGGCAGAAACAGATGCATCTATAGCACTTATAATCAATCGGATCATCATAGCAACTTCATTAGTCGGTAGTAATTAATAAGTAGCAAACTTCTCAGTAGCAACTTGCTACTGATAAATAAATTTCTTTACTGCTAATGGGTTTCCGTTGATGGGGTTTCTATAGAAAAAGTACACACACAAAGGGTTCGTTGAAGAGTTGTTACCGTTTCTACCACGACTAATGGGTTCCATTGATGTAACCGTCATACACTAGGATAGTTATTATAATCAATTCTCATTACTTCTCTTGAAGAGTTGTAAGGGTTCGTTGCATTGATTCGACCCTATATAAATAACTTATATAGTCAGATTTTGAACATGTTTTACACAAGCAAAATTTTCACAATAAGAACATCCTTTTTTTATTAGAATTTTTTGTCTTATACGATAAAGTTGTTGAATACACATAAATACTTAATTCAGAAAATATCCAAGGCTATACGAAATCTAGGAACCACATATGATAAAGTCTAAATCAAACTACATTCTTAAGAAAAGGCACAAATATTAATTGTTCAGAAGTAATGGAAGAACACTAGAGCTAGAGGGTTAAGAGCAATACTTGAGTAGCTTCTAACCGATTCTATTGTGTGAGGCATACATGTCGTGATTTTTGTCATGTTCACATATTTCAACTTTAAGGTGTTTTGAATGAATTCCCATTTCTTTGATTTTAGATTCCAAGTTAATTGTCAAAAAATGTTATACAAAACTTACCACAAAACAATTACATCCAAACTCACAAAAAATATCTTTGATCCAAAACAAGATCAAGATATCGTTATTTGACGGTTTGAATCATCCAAACAAAAACAAAAGTTTCAAAAATGTAAACTTCCCGTCATCACTTTCTAAAACAACGGGCATCAAATCATTCAAAATAGTCTCTCGAAACGAAATAGGATGTATTATCTACTTGGAACCCGACATAGAGATTGGGCATCAGATACGGTTGGAGAGCCGGGATGGCTCCTTTCTTTGTTGTGCATATCGCGCCACACGCGTTTGAAAAGGCCAGTGCTTGCTTCAACTTTGTTTCATCCTACATTGATGTTCACAAACTGTTAAACACCAAAACCTCTAACCACTTTAAAACGTTTAAAAGTAAGTCACTGGCTTGTAAGTTACCGTAAAAATAGAAGTGTCTTTCGCCATGGAAACCAATAACGAGCCTACAAAAGAGTCTCCGGCTCCTGTGGTGTCAATGGCCTTCACCCCGTACCCGGGCACTCTTCCTTTAAAGCTCTACACTCATCAAGTTTCGATTATAGATATATTGTCATCTAACAAGTGAAATGTTATTTGTAAAAAGGCCACAAAGACTTGCCTTTGTGTAATAACGACAACCCTTTTCGCCATCGGTAACAACCAAAAGCTTCAAACCATCATGCCACAAGGACTTAACTGTGTCCTCGTTATCCGGACTCTTTTGTGTCAAGAACTCCACCTCATCATCACTCACCTGGGCATTTTTATCTTTTCACGATCAACACCATGATACCTCAAATGGAAATATTTTAGAGCTAGCGTACAATACCTTGATGAAATCAGCTTCGTTCCAAATGCTCTTGATGCCTTGCCTGGCGGCCTCATCTGAAGGCCATAGTGGAAGGCGCACATTAGGGTCGTAAGAGAGCAAGACCCCAGCTTGCTTGGCGGCTTTCATGCCGCCATGTGGGCTGATCTGCATGGCTCTGTGATAAGACTGATGGAGCCATAGTGAAAGATTTTGGCTTTCTTGATTACGTCCATCTTGAGCTCAGACTCTTAAGAAGCATGTCCGCACTTGGGTTCCTATAAAA
>CM046432.1:77074888-77222388 GCA_025506505.1 Flaveria sonorensis
TTTTTCAAACACCAACTTAGTTGCTTTAATCCCCAAAATAGGCTCCCGCCACTCCACCGGATCCGGCTCTCATCTGCCGGAAGTCACCGCCACCACCACCTCTAGTTGCTTGAGTTTATGGTAAGTTTTTTTTTATGTTTTTTTGTTTGTTGTTCAAACATCAACTTGTTAAAGATGAGATAGATGTATTTATGTATTTTGTAATTGTGTATTTTGTAGGTTTGAACTAAATGTATTTGTGAGATAACATATAATATATGCTAAAGTTTATGCTTAGTTGATGAATGTATTTATGTGTTTTGTAGTTTAGAACTAAATGGAATCGGGTATTTTGCTATTGGTTGATTAAAACTTAATTGGGTATTTGGTGTTCGGTAAACTACTTGTCTAAATGGTTGAAAATTATTTAGATGGTGTTATTTAGTTGGTTGAAATTGATTGAAAATTGTTTACATATCTTTTAAGGTAATTGAGATATTTAGTGATTAATTAGAAGCTAATTTGCCTGATTTTTGTCGATTAAGTTTCAATTTGTATTATATACATTTATAAAATTGTTTATTTTATTATTGTTATTTATATGATTCAAATAACACTTCACTATCATAGGTTTAAACTCTAATTTACAAGAAACAAAAATAGTATGCTATAATAATCAAGAATAAGAAATTACTAAGAAAATCAAAAGAAACTTGACATTACTTGAATCAATTGTAATAATGTTTCAATTTGTTTAAACAATGTCATATTTCATTTGATTTTATAGTAATTTCTTATTGTTATGTATTATGAGCTTTTAGGTTTCGTTACTTCATTCTAATCATTACGAGCTTAGAAATACCCGCCCAAAATCGATTTAGTAATTAATTTCGAGTTGTCCCCGTTTTGGAACTGCTTTTTAAATATTTTATCTCATTTTGGATATGAATGTGTATTACATGATTGTTTGTTTAAGAAATTTTGGTTGTCATTTTCTCTTTGCTCCTCGGGTATATATTTCTATATGTATATACTTGGGAGCTAAGAGGAAATGCTGCCGAATTTTTTTAAATAAACATTTATGTAATACACATTCATATATGAGATAAGGTATTCAAAAAGCGGGTATAACAGCCTATCCTTTTGATTTCTCAATCCGTTGTCCTACTTTTTATTCATGGTTCGTGGATAGTTTTTCATCCACTTAAATTCTAAATTATATTACAGTTCCATAAACATGTCTGTTGATAAAAGTTGGCTTCTTAATCCGAACCGTAGATCACCTGAGTAACAACAAGGACTCAACTCTTTTATAGATATATGCGAAAAACTCACGACAGTTATGGCTAGATTCGATGTCCGTGTATGAAATGTCAGAATACCGTATTATTAGGATGGGTTAAAATGAAATATCATTTAGAAATATGGGGCATGTGCCTAACGTACAAGGATTGGATCTATCATGGTGAAAGTTTAATTCCTGAAGTTGTCGTTGTAGATGACGTTGGGCCAACAAACGATATGGCTGACATCATCGAAGACGTTATTGAAGAGAGTAGCGGTGCCCATGATGATTTTGAGAACTTGTTAGAGGAAGTTCAATCAGAATTATATCCGGGTTGTACTAAATTTTCTTCATTTGATTTTTAGCAAAGCTCATGCATATCAAGGTGAAGAATAAATGGACTAATAGCTCATTTGATAAGCTTTTTGAATTGTTGCAATCTTCACATCCATAGGGTAATAAAATTCCCCATTCTCATTATGTAGCGTAAAAAGACATTAAAGAAGATTGGTTTAAGATATGGGTCGATACATGTGTGCAAATATGACTGTGCTCTTTTCTAGGGAGAAAACCTTTTGTTAGAAAAATATCCCGTTTGTAATGAAAGTAGGTGGGTCGATACAAATACAAAGGGAAAGAAGTTACCTCATAAGGTGTTACGATGGATTCCTTTAACCCCGAGACTACGACGATTGTATTCTTCAAGGCACACGACAAAAGATATGATTTGGCATAGTATCGGACGATTAGAAGAGGGTACGATGCGTCATCCTGTTGATGGTACTTCATGAAAAGATTTTGATATAAAGTACCCGACCTTCTTGAGGGAACCACGAAACGTTAGGCTAGGGCTTGCAGATGACGGTTTTAATCCATTTGGTAACATGAGTTCGGCTCATAGCACGTGGCCGGTTGTACTCACCACATACAATCTGCCTCCACGGCTATGCATGAAAGAGTTCTCATTTATGTTGTCCTTGTTGAATCCTGACCTTAAATCACCCGGGAAGGACATGGATGTGTTTCTTAAGCCGTTGGTGGATGAGCTTAAGCAATTGTGGGTGTCAGGCGTACGTAGTAAAGACGCAACGACAAACACGTTCTTTACAATGAAGGCAGCGTTGTTATGGACTATAAACGACTTTCTAGCTCGTAGTAGTCTATCAGGTTGGAGCGGGCAGGGTTACAAAGCATGCCCGACTTGTATGATATTGGAAAATCTAGATTTATTTGAGAGTAAAACTGAAAATTAAAAAGAATTAAAAAAAACAGTGACCATTAGCAGCGCGGCGACATGTCGCCGCTAATAGTTAACCAGAAAATTTTAAACGTAGACAAATATTGGCGAATTATTAGCGGCGACCTATTAGCGGCGATTTTTTAGTCATTAGCGACAAATTATTAGCGGCGACATGCCGCCGCTAAAAGTATTAGCGGCGATTTTCCAGAGTAATAGTGGCGACACTTGTCGCCTCTAATAGTCGAAAATTTTGTTGTGCGTTTGTTGACTATTTTACTCTCATATTTTAGTATAAATATATATTAGATGTATTTGCTTGATTACAACAATATTTTACCTCTAAAAACACAAGAAACGCTCAAATATGTAAAACTTTCACACTATATTGCCTTGAGCATTTATGGTATGTATATTAGCGCAAAATGTGCAAACCATCGTATACAAACACTGTATTATCCTCAAATCCTTAAACTTTTCTAATAACACAAAGTGAGCTTATATCGTCCAAATTGTTTTTCAAGTTAAACTATTTTGGCAAGGACCTCAATTCAATATTCCAATGAAAGTTGCCAAATTATTAAACAAAACATGGAGAGTACTTGGATGGATTTGGATGGATTTGAAGAATAGTATGGATAAAAAAAACTTGGCTTGTATTATTAGAAAAATTTAAGGGTTAAAGAATAATATAGTGTTTGTGCATTGATAGTGTGTGTATATAATTATACAAAAAAAAGTGTGTATTGCAGTGTTGTATCAAAAAATTTTATCCGGAGACTCAAGCAGCATTCAACGTGCAAAATGTTTGAAAACACGACATCTCAAAAAGTATCTTAGAATTGTTCTTTTTCCCTCAAAATCATGTCTTATTTAATAATAAGTTAAAATTTTAGTTGATGTATTTAATTAGTCTTTGAATATGTTTTTAAACAAAGTTGGTTTCTTTTGACTGATACTGGTTAACTAGTTTGGTTAGAATCCGAACAAGTTATTGGATAAACCGGTTATTTAAAAAATCAGTTATTGACCTTGTTGACTTTAACATGTTTGATTAACACCCGATTATTTTTTAAAGCGGGTTAAACTGTTCAACTAGAACACGATCCTTATAATCAAGTAACCCAAATACAACCCCTTTTAACCCGGATATTTAACGTGCTAAAGGGTTAATGGGTAGTAAGTAAGTTGTAAACGTGTCAATTGGGTTAGTATATTGTAATAAGTTAGTTAAACGTGTTGGCGAACATATTTTATTAAATTGGTTAAATATATCAACTTGAACACAACATATTTGCTAAACAACTTAGGGAGGAGGGGGCACAACCCTCACTACCCTGGACTACCCTGAAACTCCATCAATCCCACACAGCCACGTCATTTTTACCCTGAACTACCCTAAAAACACCCAAAACACTAGAAATGCAACCCTAGACTAACCTGAAACTTTTATTTTCACCCAAAACACCCAAAACCACCACAAACTGCCGAGATTACCTCTCGGCTACTAATACCCGGACTCTACTACCCACGGGGCACCCGCAATGGGTGGCGGCGGTGTACCCGTGCGGGTAAATGCATACCGAGAGGGTACCCGAATGCGTCTCCTCCTCCCTTAGCTATGAAAACCTATAAACCTAATTATTTTTGTGTCTTTCATGTCATGTCGTGTCCCTACATGATTTTGGAGTTACACTAGCCAAATGCCTATGTGCCAGTACTGATTATATTAGCGGTTAATAAAACTTGAATCTTTTCATCAAAGAAGTAAATTATATAGAATTATATGATACATATATTATTTGATTAAAAAATGTTAGTTTATTGTAAAGGTCAAAACAAAAAACAGCTAAAAGCAAGATCACGGTCATAATATATGTAATTTTGTAAGTGCCTGCTAGTTGGGTTGTTTATTGTAACAAGATGTCATAACCATATTTTATTACATTATAAAGGAATGAAATCAAATTATAACTCATTTAACTTGAGAATATAAAGTAAGTGACTAAAAAAACCACAAAACGATAAATTTTAGTAACTTTTGAACTACTGAAACGGAGAGCGTATGATACTATTCGGAGAGCGTATGATACTATGAGAAATGAAAATAGTAATTAACAATCATGCATGCTAGAATAAAGGAGAAGTGGGATGTAATTAATATATTGATTTATAATATGCATGTTGATTAGTCCCTTAATTAAGAACCCTTTTGGGGCAGTATATTAACAGAAAGAAACAAAAGTATTTGAGAGATTTAAGAGACTAATGCATATCATTTCATTCATGAGGGTAACAAATACTAACCGGCTATATATAGCATTATAGCCTTACAAGCAACCGACCAATTAACCACTTGATGATTATACGTAGCAATTATTAGACATAACTTGTAAAGAGAAACAAGCTTAAAAATCGAACTTGTCAGGTATAAATATATATATATGATCTAACCTCTTTGTTAATTCCTATTTTTTTTACTTGATAAACAGGCTTAAAAATCCATATGTTGCTTGATTGGTGCTTGTGTGACAGAAGACTATACATATCATTTTCTTAAAAACAAATCATAAAGATACTAAACTATAAATGATTCATATAATGAATAGTTTTATAATTAAAGTGGGTTTTTTAATATTTCTTAATAAATGCATGGTTTTAATAGAGTGCCTCTTGTATATGTGTCGTGTGTGTGTTGGGGTGGGGGTGGGGGGGTGTTATAGACGCTCACTTAAGAACTAAAATTATGATAGAGAAATATGAGAATTATAGAATGCATCTTTTATTTTTTGCTTCAAGTGTAATCAAAATGATATTACATTACCACCTACCACTCTCATTAACTCATTAATGCCGTACCTACAAATACTTATACAGTTATCATAGTTTCTAACATAAACTTGGATTTCATTTATCTATATCCATGCATATGTGTATTGGGTTTTGAGCTGACCATGAATTGACTAGGTGAAATTGAGTTTTAGCCAAAAAAAGAAGTTACATTATTAGAATAGAAAGAGAATTTTCCAATCAATCCCCCGTACCACAGCCTTAACACAAAATCTTAACACATGGGTCAGTCGGTTTATTTCTATGATCAATGGTGAAACCGTCAATGGCAAAATCAATTCTTCCCTCTCCATTGATTAATATTTTTTCTTCTTTGATTGAACCAATCCACATTCGCCAAATTTCATCGCACCACCCTCTGCCATCAACACCCAATATTACTATTCTTAAAACGAAGAAACAGAAAATCTCGGCAATTTATCTTCAAGCGAACATGGGCTTGTTCAGGTATTTACTATATTCGTTCTTCTGTAAATTCATGTATGCTAGTGACACATGATGGTTTCAATTTCTCGTTGAAATCGGTGTTTTAAAATCACACACAAGTTGCTCGATGAATTGCCCAGATGAAGTTCTCAGCGGCATGTATGTAAGTACATAACAAAACTTGATTGCTCATCAAGGATTTGGGCTGTAGATTTTGCTAGCCGATCACTTCTTTGTTTAGTGAAACGTTTCTAATTTAAAGTGATTACTATCATTTAATAGTGAGACGTTTGTTGTCACACCCCAATGTTAGGGCGCGACCAACATTCGGAGATACAAAATACAAAGCCATTTATACAACGGAATTCTTCAGGTTCACATGTCGACAAGTATTCTATTTACTAGAGAGTTTCTTCATGCCAATTCAAGTGTTGTACTATTGTCAAATAGTCATCCAATGCCTTCAAGACCTCTATTACATAGCCCATACAACAAGTGTAACAACCTACGTAAACTATACCAAAATATTGTCCGTTTTGCTCCCGATTGGTTGTCCATCCAGAAGCTCACGGTTTTGTTTTAACCCGACGAGTTACCAGCCCAAACAAAACACATCTTGGTAGATAGGGTTTCCTCCCCATTATAAGGAAGGCTTTGAGGTATATAATGATGTTATTTTCAATTCAATTCCTGCTTCGAAGCCCAAGGTACATGAGCAAAATTAGAAAATCTAGTATGGCAACCATGGTTGATTTTTCGTTCTCTAGATTTCCTTTGTAATTTTCTATGTTTTTTGACACAGCATCTTGCTAGTGGCTTTGTTTTAATAAAATTATCGTTCAAAATAAAAAAAAAGCGAATAACCTTCCTTTTGTTTAATTTTCTTGTATTTTACTTTTTTGCTTGTTCTCTTTATAAGTACTATTTTTATACACATTTTGTTCTATCTTATAAATTTTTTACATACAATGTTTCGTAAATTCCGAATATACCCTTTACGACGTGCATAATATTGTTTACGTTTCAATGTAAATTTTATTGAAAACAAAGATTGGTAAAATACTGCTTTTTACCTTTTACCTTTTTAGTTTTAATTTAATGTGTTTTAACGTTTATTTTCATAACAATTTAATTACTGTTGTATATTTATACTATCTTTAGTAAACCCGTGTATTACATGGGTTGAATAAATAAAATATTAATATAATAAAAATTAATAATTATAAATTGATATTCTAAGATATGATATGACTGAAATTACATAGAAAAATGACTATAAATAATAAAACAGTAATATTAACTTTTTAAAAAAAATTTAAAATTTCTTTCCAAAAAATTAAACATTTTGTTCTAAAACAAATCGTATAAAAATGTCATTTTTAAAAAATTTCTTATTATAACTCCCAAATTTGATATTTTTTATTTTAAGAAATTGACTTTTTAAACATACAAATTTTAAAATATTCCATATTTTTAGAAAAGTTATATGCTTTAGAAAAAAATATTATTTTATAAAAAATTTATTTTATTTAGAAATAACATTAATGAATAGATTTCTTTCTTAATTTATTAAATCTAAAAAAGTATTAAATAATATTATTAATAATTAAGGTAATTATTTAATATGAAAGAGAGACGGAAAAATATGGGTAAGAATGATTGTGATACTATCACGTTCATCTCAATTACTGTTAATAACTTTTTAATATGCTATCAAAACGTATATATATACTGTATTAAGTAGCAATATAAAGCTACAATACATACTTAAGTTTTCCACTATGACCACTAAAGTTTACTTTCTATAAAGTAAACACAATGCATAATAGTAAACTTATTATTATTATTTTAAATATTGCCACTAAATTATATTTTTATATAGTTTTATCACAATAGCTTAATGAGTAAAGTTTTCTTTTTTCAATTTATCATTTTCACCTCTCATGCTATATATATTTTATCTTTAAACTCATTTTATTTTTTAATAATTTTATTTTTTTAATAACTTTCGTTAGTTAAATTTTCTAATAAAAAAATGTGCTATTGTCTTTACAAGTTTTTGTCGACATTTTAATATAAATTTTCTTTTGAAAACGGATTTGCATTGAAACTCGAGTACACTTTTGATATCGTAAGCTATATAGAGTGTAGTTACCATTGCGATAGTGTGACAAACTAAATCGGACCAATTATGAGTGAAAAGCATTACCGCCGTCATTGGTATTATCGGAAGTGGTTTTAATATATACCTTTATCGTTTTTGGCGAGCCAGACGATAGCAGCCAAACTTACGCCGTGTAGCACGAGAGGAAAACTCAAGTCGCGTACATATCGTGGGCGATAAACGACAAAACTCCCAGAAAACCAAACATAATTCAATAAAAGTTTAATAATCAAATTAATACTAACCAAATATCATCAATCATCCTTACATCTTTTTTAGACCATGTATCATTCTTACCCTTTTTTAGAGTGTAAGTGGGTCACTTTGGGTCCATTTTAACCTCCAATCGAAACATAACCAAAGGACTATATTAACCGAAACCAGTTTTTCGATTAATGGTATATAAAAGGTCAGGTTATGGTTGATTGCGCCTACAAAATTTGTTGGAGTCAAAACACGAATCCGTTGAAGCTGCCACTACATAGACAAATTTAGAAGTTGTGTGAGCAATTGAAGCTATGTTGGCCAAAATAGCAACAGATAAATTTAAAGGAAAGAGGACTTGAAGTGCATTAATTTCTTTTCAAGATATTGCCTCTTGGTGTTCTCACTGGCCACTCCTTTTTCTCCTTTTATAATCACCAGAACCTTGGCACTTTAGGTCAACCTTCGATATGGGAGTGGAGAAAGTAGATTTTGAGTTTAGAAAAATCATTGGTTCTTGATGCGTGTTTTGTTTCCTGATGACATGTGTTATGATGTTATTTGAAATGCTTCTCTACTTTACCCTAAAACCTGATTATTAATTGACAACAATTGAGAATGAGAAAGGACATAACGGACTGAGTGTGTATTTTTAAAAGCTGTTTGTTAGTATTTTAATAGTCACTAAGACACTTTTTTTCATGAGTTGGTCATTTTCGAACCTAGGTTTGCAACTAGTTACTTCGATAGCTATACTTGGGCCCTATTTATTTTTAATTTACCATTTTCTAAAATTTGACAAATGTAATTGATGCCGAAACAATTTTGTAGGCCATATTTATAACTCTTTTGCCATCATTTTAAACTTTATTGAATTTTTAGAATTTTGGCAGTACGAAAACAGTATTTGTGAATAAATAACTTTTTATTTTATTTTTAAAAAACTAGTGATCATATTTGCGACCACAAAAATTTCAATAGTTGCATTTATGACCGCGTTTGTGAATTAATAACTTTTTTATTCTTTTTTTATCGTACAAAATTAGCAATCATGTTTGCAATAGAAAAAATTCTAGTCACTATATTTGCCACCGTTGGTCGATCAAAACAAAATCAAAATCCATTATTTTGCGACCAGTTTCATGTTGGTTGTTGTTTTTTGCGATTGGCTTTGCTTCCATCGGAATATTTGCAACCGACTTTGTTTTCATCACTAATCTTGTGACCGATTTTGTTCCAGTCGTTAATTTTGCGACCAATTAGTTTGGTCACTATACAGTCGCTAATATTACGACTATTATTGTTGGTCGCAATTTTTGTCGATTTTGCCCTTTTTTAGTAGTGATATACTATCAGTAAGTCTAGTTGCTTGATACTGAAAAATATGGAGATACTTTGGCCCATATACAATGTTCTTTCATTCTTTTAAGTTTGATGTTTGTATAATTCACTGCAAGAAAACGTAGCTATCGTGACAACAAAAATCGTCGCCATAGGATCCAGTTATCGTCGCCATAGGTTATTGCGACGACATGTCGTCGCCATAAGATCAGTAGTCATAGCCTTGTCGCCATAGCTCAAAAATTGATCGTCGCAATAGACGTAGTCGCCATAGACCCCTGTGATGACGACATGTCGTCGCCAAAACCTTGTCGCAATAGATATTTTTTAATTTATATTTAATAAATAAGTGCACCCTATGGCGACGACATGTCGTCGGCATAGGGTTAGTAAATATTTTTTTATTTTAAATTAATTAATAAAAAATTAAAAATAATTAATTAATTTAACCTATGGCGACGACATGTCGTCACCATAGGGTATCTGGTTTTTAAAAAATTGAATTTTAAAATTCTGTTTTTTTCAGTTTTTTTACTTAAAAACCAACCAAAATCCCAAATCAAATTCACATAAATTCAAACTAATATATCAAATATCCAAAGGAAAATCAACCAATTTTAATTAATTACATACCAAACTAATATATTTTAAGTTTGTACAACCCAAACAAACAAACTATTTAATTGTCGTCGTTTTCATCATCTTCATCGTTATTGGGATTACGATTTTGTCTTTCAAATTGATTCATTCTTTCTTGCATTTGTCGTTTTATTGCTTCTATTTCTTCATCCCGATGTGATGATGACCCGTTTGATGGCTCATAACGAGAGATATTTTTTTACTTTTCGTCCAACACCTCTCGTATGACCACGTCGTTGTCCTAATGCCAACTCTAAACGTTCCATCTCATTAACGGACGACTCACCCGCCTCCATTTGCATTTGGGCATATTGTTATTCAATTTTTGCCTGCAATTATAAAGAATTAAAATGAAACGGTATTAAGATTCTTATGAAATTTCGAAAGCATAACTATTATAAAATGAAAAAAAACCATGTTGTTTAATCATAAGCACAATACCATAATTGTGTTTAATTAAACACAAATGATCATAATTGTATCATAGCTAACCTTTGACGAATATAATCGACCAGAAATATCATAACCGAACATATTTGACCTTGTTTAACACTCATTTATGATAACTAAATATAAACAAACTTAACTTATTTTTAACAATCATAATTTGCATTTATGAAAACTTAACTTTTCGTCCAACACCTCTCGTATGACCACGTCGTTGTCCTAATGCCAACTCTAAACGTTCCATCTCATTAACGGACGACTCACCCGCCTCCATTTGCATTTGGGCATATTGTTATTCAATTTTTACCTGCAATTATAAAGAATTAAATGAAACGGTATTAAGATTCTTATGAAATTTCGAAAGCATAACTATTATAAAATGAAAAAAAAACCATGTTGTTTAATCATAAGCACAATACCATAATTGTGTTTAATTAAACACCAATGATCATAACTGTATCATAGCTAACCTTTGACGAATATAATCGACCAGAAATATCATAACCGAACATATTTGACCTTGTTTAACACTCATTTATGATAACTAAATATAAACAAACTTAACTTATTCTTAACAATCATAATTTCTCGTAAATTATCATTAATGTATATAATTTAACACTGATATTCATGACTCGATCATAGCTAAACTTTGACATATTCAATCAATTCTAACTATTATAATCGAACATATTTGACCATGATTGACACTAATTGTTAATAATTATAATTATCAAAACATATGAAATTAGTTTTTTTCTTCTTTTAACTACAAATAAATGACTAGATAATTGAACATATATCATTTAGTCAAAATTGAAATACAATCTTAAACTTCACCAATTCTTAATCACATTATACCACTGAGATTCACCTTATATTAAAAAAATAGTAGTCGTAACTTATCTTTATCTTTCTTTAAAAAAATCATATTTAATAAGACTTTGTTCCATTTACAAAATAAATTAAAAGCATATAATATTTATTTAAGAAAATAATACAAACATACACACGGTTAATTAAATAATAATATTTATTATATTATTAATATTATTATTACTTATAATAATAATAATAATATTACTTATAATAACAATAAAAATAACATGCACATAAATTAATAATAATAATATTATTATTATTATTGTTATTATTATTATTATTATTATTATTAATTATAATTATTACTTTTATTAATATCATATTTAAGAAAATCATAAGACCCTATGGCAACGACATGTCGTCGTCATAGAGTTTTCATAATGGAGTGACTATTTCCCTACTAGTTATTTCGGGGGAAAAAAAAGAAAAAAATGTTTTGACCTATGGCGACGACATGTCGTCGCCATAGAGCTAGAATAGCCAAAAATAAAATGACCCTATGGCGACGGCATGTCGTCGCTCTAAGTCGCCCTATAGCGACAACATCGTGTCGTCGTCATAGACCTGGTCGCGATAGGGTCTTTTTCTTGTGGTGATTAAACACACTAAAATATGTATCAAAGATGTTTAATATAAAATATTTCATTTTGATGTTCGTATAATTAGCAATACCTTAATTTGTGCATGATATGGAAAATTGCGTGATGGACACACTCTTTAAAAAAGTAATGTAGTATAAAAAACGACTCGGTCACCATCATTGATTCTCATATTCTGAAAAAGAAAAGCTATTTCTATAAGGTACAAATACCATGATACAAACTCGAGTTGCTCATCCAAACGTGTGAGTTCATCCTAAAGTTAAAACATCATGGCTTAATAAAGCATATTTGGGTCATCGACTTGGGACGACCTCTTGCTACATAATTAACCTATGATTATTCCTAAGCAAATATCATGATGGTAAAGTAATGTATTCCTCAACCAAAGGTTATGTGTTTACATATTATAAAATGCAGGTGTGATGATTTTAAAAATAAAATATTTATATGTTAGAGGGTATATGTATCTGTCCCCAACCCGCAACCTGATTAAGTTGTATTTTTTCTCCTTATTGTCACAAACTAAAATGCAAAGGCTTCGATCCAGTGGTTAGGGCGACTTAACTCATAGGGGTGGGAGGGGTGCACCCGCCGTGAGGGTGCGGCGGCCCCTACGCCAGGCGGTAACCCCTCCCCCCCCCCCCCCCCCGCGCCGTGGGTTTTCCTCTTTTACGGTGAAAATTTGTCGTGAGGTTGTGTGTGTGTATGTTGTAGTGTGGCATGGTGTGGCAACACCGTCACCATCAAATTTGAGCTTGTGGTAGAGTGTAGTCTTATGTGATATGCAAAAATTTGTATAGTGGGTATATGGTAGACCGGTGTGGTGTGGTGCGGTGTGGTAAGAGCACTCCCTCCACCCTAAGGACAACTCACATTGATATCCCTTGCCACTTAGTACTTTTGAAAAATTCTAAGCGCCATGCGGAGGCGTTACTAAAGAGAACACAAATAATTTTAAAAAAAATGATTAAAAACCGTATATATATGTGTGTGTATATATATATACACATATATATATATTTATATAAGTAAAACTATATGATGAACCACTTTTTAATTAAAGTTTTCTAATAAATAAGAAATCATCAATGTAATGTATATATGTGATTTTCTAAAGATCCTAGTGTGTCTATCGTATGTTGTATTGCGTGAAGAGCACTTTATAAAGCTGTGTGAACAGAAGTGCTCTATAAGTTAAGTTAGCTACAACATTAAAACGAACGAGTGTCCCATTTTGTGTGAACAGTAGCCAAGGAAAGCAATTCTATTGGCTGGTTTTCGGAAACCGGTGGTGTAGCATTACTATTTGATTAAACTAACAAAAAGCCCCACTTTTGGCTAATGCTATACTAATGCTAATGGGTGGCAGCATGTAATCACATTTAACTTTTAAGTAATTTAATGCTATCCTACTCAAGTTGCAGATAAAGATTTTAGGAATCAAATTAGCAACCACCTTTTCTTGTCATTGCTTACTTTATATTCTTTTTGCCAACACAGATCATGAAGTTTCAGATGTATATAGATGATAATTAACAAAGTTTCGTGCCCATCTTTACTTTAAGTCTTACAATTCGCTGAATAAATGCCAGACTATTCTATCTAACACATGATTCTAATACTTGCCACAACTGATTACCAAATGATCCCACCAGATGATGCTTGATTAGTCAAATAGTATGACATTGGAAGACATGTTTAGTCAAATCAAGAAATAAAATTGTATAACGGTTGGCGGTTAATCTTGATAATCGGTTACTACATAACTGCTCATCACGCAGTCACTACTAATCACCTTGAGGTGCTATGGCTACTCATGGATTAGTTAAACTCATGGTCATTTCCTAGTTTAGTGACATTTCTACCAACCCGCTAGATAAGAAGCATGACTATATGCATAGACTTTGTCGAATACCTATAAATAGTATAGTTTGTTTCCAGCTATAATATCATTATTTATTAAGATACTATCAAATAGTTCATTAATGTTTATTTAAATGGATTATAACCTATGTTATACAGTGTGATAGACAGAAGAAAATATAACATTCATAAATATTTTATATACATACACACACCTACCCCTACATATATCTTAGCTCGACTCATATCTACATGTCTCTTGTTGTCATAGTTTAGCAATTGTTATGTGTCAAATATATGTAGAGGTAAGGGGCGGCTACACTTTTCACGAATATGAAAAATGTAGGGAATTCATAAATTAATACTAGATTATTTTAAGAGTTAGAAATTATTTTCAGATTGACAACAATTTATTGATTACCTGATTTCTCATTCGGATTAAACTCGAAATTTGATCAAGAACAAATATATGTGATCTATGTGATTTTTGTGAACATGAGAGAGTGATCAAAAAGGATGTATTCGTATTTGTATGGTTAGGGCCAGTAACTGACTTCCAATGTTTATCAATTTCAAAGTCAATTTGATAAAATTGGAGCCAAATTTTCATCCTAGAGATGCTGCCCCCATTTCTTAGCCCTTTCGAACCCTCGTTGCTTAGCCCCTAAGAAGCAACGATCTTCAAATACATAAAATCATGTCAATTCAACACAAGTGTGCACCACATTTATATTCTGATATACATCGACTAACAAATCAATTCAATTACACTAAATTATCTAATGAAAAACACATCCAAATTTATACTTATGAAAATTACATTGATTACTATAAATCTTATACAAACTTAAGAAAGCACTTAGAATTCTCTGCTAACACTTAAAAATAGGTAGTATTCAAAAAAGATATTAGAAAACCAATCTCTTGCAAATTGCTCTAAAGTTAAGGACAAGATAAGGACCAGTAGTCTGAAGTAGTTTTTCTGTTATTTTAAATTCTTATAAATAATAACTAGTTGAGATCAACAAAGTCAACAGCACACGCTTTGAATTTCAACTTTCTCTTTCAAATTTTGTGGAAATACTATCGTGCGAGTCTTTAATATTCAAAGCGTCAACAGAATCATATATGACATTTCACTCACCTCTAGACATGGCCAAGTCTAACGCAAATATGCCACGTCTATCAATCCCATCTCTTTACGACTTATGGAGCTACACGAGACACGCTTGCTATACAAGTCGTTTGGGTCTACACGAGTCGTGTATGACTTCAAGTTGATTAAAACAATCTCTGAAATTTGTGCGAATTGTTTGACGCGACGTAAGATTTTTTGAAATACGTGCAAATTATTTGAAGCAATGTTAGATTCCTCGATGTAGATCATAAAATTACTTGATATGCATGAGAAATATTACACTGATGTAACGATTCTCAATAAAACTTTAAAAATATGGATCACGGTCTCTCTAACACATCAAGTTAAAAAATAGAGTAAATTATCATTTGCGTTCTTAACGTTTGTCCATTTTAACCGTTTGCATCTCTATAGTTTCAAAGCCTCGATTTGCATACCTGACGTTTATAGTTTCAACCGTTTGCATCACTAATGTTTTTATTATGTAACCATTTGAATTAAAATGTCTAACGGTGTTAGTTAAGTATGTTAACAGGCCCAACATTATTTGTTGTTTGTAAGGGTGTTTTTGTTATTTTCTTTTAATCCTATTTTTTTTATTATTTTCATAATTTCATATATTTCCAACCCACCTACCACCACCGCCATCTCCGCCTTCTCATCCGCCCACCGGACCTTCTTCTCCGACGCCTCCTCCACCCCCACCCACCGCCTCACCACCACCACCTCATCACCCTCTCCCAACTCCCACATCATCTCCTCCGTCGATTTCAAATACAACTAACAACTCATCTTCTCCAAAGTCAAATCCACCAACACCACTCCCACCGAATGGTTCCTAACGTCACACCACCTTCTTCAACCCAAAGAACTCATCTTGTTGCCGGCGAAACTCCCCTCCTCCGCCTCCGGTGATTATCGGACTCTGCTATCGGATCTTGAAACCCACCTAATCACCACCGCCACCATCTCTCTGAATCATCAGGTAACTGCAGCGATCTCCCACATCCAATCAAATCCACCTTCAAAATCACCAACCTTTGTTCCCCAAAGAGCTCCGATCTGGTCGTCGGCGTCGAAATGGAAAACATCTTCTCGCAGCTCCCACAAGACATCATCCACCAGATCTTCTCTCGAATCTCCCTCCGGCAAATCATCATCTGCCGCTCCGTTTTAAAGACCCTCTACACCGCCCTATCGTCCCGCTCATTCACACACCTCCTCGCTGCAACCTCTCCCTTCCCCCTCCTCGCCCTCCGCCCACCCCACCGCCACCACCACCCCTCGTCATCGCCCCTGCTCCACCTCTTCGATCCTGTAGCAAACAAGTGGCTCCACTTCCCCCTCTCCTTCCTCCCCTTCCCCTCCGCCCACCCAATCACCGCCGCCGGAGGCCTGTTATACCTCTGGGCTGATTCTCCGGCCTCCGATTACAACAAATCGCTCGTCGTCTGCAACCCCTTGACTCTACAACACAAAACCCTACCCCAACTCATGGTATACCCTTGAGAAACATGAGTGGGCGTATGTGTCTGATATCCTGAAACGACCTCGTTTATTTGTAGTCTTAAGGGTATTTTTGACATTTTATAAAAATTAACGGAAAAATCTAACGACGTTAGTGTGTTGGACTCAAATGGAAATAAAAATAAAACGTCAGGGGTCGAATGGTAATTTTCAAACTGCAGGGATGCAAGTGGTTAAAATAAGCAAATGTCAGGGATGCAAATGGTAATTTACTCTAAAAAATATTATATAAAAAAACAATTCTAAAGGCTTTATGACTTATACACATATATATACGAGTTATATAGGGCAGCTACTAGACAAGATATGACACCCTTGACACCTATACGACTCCTATAGTATATGACTCATATAGACCTATACGAGTCATATAGCTAACTTTCAAGGACGTCCAAATAAGCACAGCTGATGTCCCTTTAACCTAGCCCTTAAATAAACATGGACGTTGAACTGATAAAGATTAGTATTGGAAATAAACTAATACGGCCGTACAGTCATGATGCACACTCCATATAGCGTAGGTGATGTCCCTTTAACCTAGCCCTTAAGTAAACATGGACGTTGAACTGATAAAGATTAGTATTAATTAGTATTGGAAATAAACTAATACGGCCGTACAGTCATGATGCACACTCCATTAAGAATATGCACATGGTAAGTGCTTAAATCCCAACCATGCAGCCAATGATCAATCATCCTCAAGTTGGTGATTATTTCTTTTCTATATTTTATTATCTTCATATATTCTGTGATTTGACAGGATTCCTGTCTTCAATCATAAGGCGGAGAGATGTATTTTATTGTTCAAAAGAAATTAAAAGAAACCATGCCCTAAACTTCACTGCTTAAGAACATTGTTAGTGGATTAACTTTCAGTGTCACGTCACACATGATTAATATCTGAAAAGTAGTGATTTCTCCATCCTTGTTACATATACATATACATATACATATACATATACATATACATATACATATACATATACATATACATATACATATATATATATATATATATATATATATATATATATATATATATATATATCATATGAAATACCAGTAATACAACTTTCTTTTACAAAAATTTCTTTTTAAAGCACATGTGACACGCAACATAGTTCGCGTATTAGATTATTATGCATGTATCATAATCAAACGTTCATTTAATTGTACCGTATGTTTATTATTTAATATGAAAGCACTTTGGATACGTGAAGTTTCTTAAATTATCAGTTGGCGTATAAAATGCTTGATAAAGTTTTCTTAAATTATGAGCTACTAGAAGGGTGCCTTGCAATGCGGCGGACAACATTTTACACCCGACATATGTTTCTACTATTTTGTTATTCTTGTATTATTTTTACTAAACAAACCTATTATGTTTTTTCTAAGCTAAAATTTTAAACACCAAATAAATGAGTTATGCATAACGACTTGTACATTTACGTATTAACTTATTGTATCTCACAAAATACAGATCGGTTCAGCAAAAAGTTTACATCAAAATGTTTAAAAAAAAACACAGATTATAATTGTAGTCTCAAAAAGTTTTTAAATATGATAGATTAAAAGAAATAACTAAAATCTTAAAACAAATTAAGTTTTTTTGATTTATGGGTAGATAATGTAAAATTTTATGTAGGTATTAGTAAGTGTAAAGTTATTATGTAATTAACTGTAAGGGTTAATCTGTAAATAATATTAAAAATACTATTTTATCCTCAAAAGTGATTGTATCTTATGCATTAAATAAAGTAATTGGTTCTAATTTTATGATATCTTAAAATAACCCTATCATATGCTTTATATATAGTATAGATGTTGGAAGATTAGTGGAAAGTTATGAAGAATTAATCCTAAATTGGATTCACATGTGTAAAAGGGGTTTGATACGCACGAATTATGTCCAGATTTTTAGGATTATGGCAACAGCAAATCAGGAGGATTTTTATTTTTATTTTGCGAGTCTTATAATTAATGTTTGAATTGGGTTTCTATGTATCGACAAGTAGGGTTAGTAACTTAGTATTTTATTAGACCTACAATTCTTGTTTTCAATTTTTTTAACTATATATAAATACGAGTATTATTGTAATGTTTTCTATGATTTTCGATTGATCAATCTATGGTGCTTGATTTTTTGGCTTGAAGTTCAATAAGTTAATCAATGTGTGGTAAGCCTTGAAAGATCGACTAAATGTATGTTCACCTATATTCGCACACCGACGAGGGTGAAGTTTAAAATTTGGTGACCATGTTATGTCAAGGCAGACTCCCTTTTGAAGAAGTATAATTTGGTTACAAAAGTGAGACAAGTTGATCCACACTTCTTAGCTCTAGTTAGGATCCTCGCTCGAGTTAAATATATGGCATTGTTAATTTCACGTTGTCATGTGAGTTCAGTAGAAGTTTTAATACTTTCTAGGTGTCCAATTTGCAAAAATGTTTAGTGCATGAAATCATGGTCTTAAACTCTCTTGTGTCAAAGAACACCACTTGAAATGAGAGAAAATGACCTTGAGTGGAGAATATAAGTCTAACCAAATAATGAATTGTGAACTTAACCTATTTGATCGAGACAAATTAAGAGTTTCATTGAATTCATAATGAACGAAGATATACATAGGATTGAAGTCTACAGAACTTCACAATCTGTTTGAAAGGTTTATGTGTGAACAACCTCTACAAACATAAGGAAATTGATGTACAAATGCGCTTTTGTAATTGGTTAAATTTGGATGAAACTACAAGTTTAAATCATAAAAATGTATGTAATTTTATTGTAACGGGCGTATGAATACGCCATCTCTACTTATGCTAAGTTAAACTAACAAATTTGGATCCTCTCTTATTTAGAAAGAGGTATTCATCATATGTTTGTTTATGTAACCATCAAGTTTAACCCCAATCTTAGGTCTGATTTTCTTATAATGTAACTTGCTATAGCATATAACTTTAGTTAACCACTTCAATAAAGGTGTTTAAAAAGAGAATAACCTAGGACCGTTTTCAAATATGGTTTGATGAATTGAAAATCTAGAAAACATGTTGTGCTCTGTTTAACGGGTCGTGTTCGACACGACACGATAACACGGCTAGTTGACTCAAACACGACCAGCTTAACTAAACATATTATTCTCTTAAACATTAATATGCACGTACATGTTTGATAAGTGAGTTATATGACACCACACGTTTACACGATTAAAAGTACTTGTTCAATATCACAAATGACACGATACAATACGTTTTCTTATATGAGATTGGATATAGTCTTAAACACATATACACATTTAGCAAGATTCACTAAACATAATTAAGAAATAATAAGACACAGCTAATGTTGTAAAATAGCGTACTTCATAAAAAATTATAATCTATTTTTGATTATTTATGAAACTATAAATGATGTCCAATCAATGAACGTGAGATAAACGTGCGACCAAACCTATAAATTAACGCTAAAACTAAAAAGTTTTACTTAAGCGAGTTGAACCTGTTTAGACATCATTTTAATCGGGTATTAAATATGTCGACCAATTTGTGACGCAAACCCGTGTACCCTAAACACTAATATATATGTTAAACTTTTGTCATGTCGTGTGAATTACTTGGTTTTATCATGAATTGCAGGGCCAGCCTTCCGGGGAGGGGGGGGGGGGGGTTGTTGGCGACTGTTCAGGGCCCAATTTTCTTAGGGGTCTGAAATTTTATACAAAATTGTATATATTATATATATATGTATTTTTTTTAAAAAAAAGCTATAAACTATTAACAAATCCATTAAAAAGACTCAATAACATTTTAATTATTTTAGTTTTATACATTTTATTCGGTTCAGACTTTTTTAATACGTGATTTATAGGGGTACATTTTTTGTTTTCGCCCCGGACCCAAGGTCTCTTGATAATTCTCGGGATCGTTCCGATGAATTGCTAGCCTAATTTGAAAAGGTTATTTGAAATTCTAGAACAAGCACTTATGATCTAATTAAAACCTCAAAAAGGCATTTACTCTTAACACTTTAGTATATATGGAATGTGTATATCGACAAAATCACTCGATACCAAGTTATGATGTGAATTTATAACACATGATTGATCAATAATTAAATATCCATAACAAAACTTGAAAATGACGCAACTAAAGGACATATAAGGATTGGAATTGGGCTATAGCAAAAGGTGTATTAAAAGAATATAAATGAAGTGTACGTGGAATATGCCTTTAGATAACAAGAATACACACTCGAAGTCCTTTATGATCAAAGTGAGACAAGAAGAATACGATCTCGTAAGTAAAAACATCTATTGAAGAAGCCAAAGAATATAAAGGACTGAAATGATTCACAAAAAACAAAGAAAAGAGTTTATTTACAAAGCCTTCTAAAACTAAAGAGTATAAAAGTTAATCTCAATCATGCATCTCACTAATCAATTGTTGAGATAAAATTATTGAAATTTTTTTGTTAAAGTGATATTTTATGAATAACCACTTTTGTTGATATTTTGCAAGTTTACTCATTTTTAAAAATGTTCATAACTTTTATGTATAAATTATTATTTTATAGAAATTACACCATAAAAACGAGTGTTTTTGTATTTTTAAAATGAGTACACTATTGTTATAAAAAATTAAAACTTTTTTACGATTAAGCTTATATCTCATCATTATGTATTTAGTGTAGTTCATTGTGTATTTAGTGCAGTTTGTTGTGTCTTTTTGTTAGTTATTGTGTTTTTCTGAATACTATTGTATTTTTCTAAAATGATGAATTTTAAAAAAATATAATGATGGAATAACATTGTTATGATCTCTAATATGTAAAACATAAAAATAATTAAATTAACAAATAATTAATCTAATACAATAATAAGAATGACCAAATAACAAAATGTATCATTATGTCTTTTGATCGTAATTGTGTTAACTTGAACACTATAAGTTTTAAAAAATATGTGGGTAAAATAACATCATTATGTACTTCTAATAGTAAAACACAATGATAGATAACAGTTTTATATAATCTATTAAAAAATAAATAACAAAATAACACCTTATGTTATCTTCAACATTATAAGTTTTGAAAAATACATTGATTAAAGTATGTTATTGTGTATTTCTAATTGTAAAACACAAAAGTAGATAACAAGGTTATAATATAAAAAAAAACAATGACAAAAATAACACAAAATGATATAAAACGTAAAACAAAAATGATTAATACACATAACAAATAATGTAAAATATATGACACAATAAACGTATAAGACATAATGAGCTGATTTATTTGACACAATGACCAAAATATCATCCACTTTAAAATAATAAAATGACACGTGTCAATCCCATAATTTTTTTTAGCTTTTTTAGATTAAACATTTTTTTAGTATCACCCTACCCAAAAACAAAACATCTAGCTAAAATCATTAATTAATTTTTATTACCCAAAGAAACTCTAAAAATGGATTGTTGAGAATATGAATCATCATAGTATTTATGCAATTTTGATGGTTGATTTTCTCATGTAGTAATTAATTAGAACAAATTAAGATGGTTGGTTTACTTGTAACATCTTTGTTTGGATGTGAATGTTTTCAATAACATTAGAGAAATGTATAATTTATGTCTGTTAAAATTTAATCTTGAGATAGTATCATAGCATTCAAACACTCTTGATGACCAAATCATATACACTTTATATATGAATATATATATTTCTTACAAATTAGGCACCGACCTTGAATTTTAAAAATAAAAAAAAATGCAACATTAGTAAGCAATATAAAAGAAAAAGAAACAAAAGATGAAGAACGTTGGACTCAAGATGGTAACATCATTTTTAATTTTTTTAAATATCTGTCTAATCTACTTATTATTATATAGTATTATGTACTGTTGGACTTGAACCTTTTATCTAGCTCTTAAGGAGAGTCTTTGTTGAATTTCTTATGATTAGGAGAATGTTGCTTTTCATGAACATTTTGATATATCTAAACCAGGGGGATTGGATTGATATCGGGATGATGGAAATGTAAGAGGCCTCATGAGAAAGAGCTACTTAATATTTATTGCTAGGATGTCAACCCCATTTTCTCAAAGGTAACCATTAACATCCACGAAGTATGAGGCATAAGGGAAATGAAGGTAGAGAATAGAGGACAAAAATAAACATCTTTGTAGTATGTAGATAGTGATCTGGTTGTCGAGACTCAATCAAAAAGATGTTAATATATCGGTCATACTACATTTATTGTGTTAGGGTAAGTAAGATCGTCTCTGTAGGGAATTTGTGGAAAATGTTTAACAATTCCAACTCAATTAACGTAAAGACAGAAACTTTAAACTAAAGATTAAAACTTTAAATGAAGTAATGAACACACGTGCATAAAGCAAGAAACTTTGAAACAAATATAATAACGAAAAACAATTACTTCTAGGTTTTCAATTCCGCAAGATCCACAATTGATACTTTTAATTAGGGTTTGTAAGAATATAATTTCAAGATTTTAGCTGTTGATTAAAGTGTCAACAAAGTAACAAGCTTTTAGGATTCATTCGTTCACAATGTTACCAATTTACCTATATCAAATTGCTTACTAGTCTTAATGAGTTCACGATACAAGAAAACCGAAAATTGATAATC
Source organism: Flaveria sonorensis (assembly GCA_025506505.1). Taxonomy (NCBI): domain Eukaryota; kingdom Viridiplantae; phylum Streptophyta; class Magnoliopsida; order Asterales; family Asteraceae; genus Flaveria; species Flaveria sonorensis. Next base: position 77,098,122 of record CM046432.1, read on the forward strand.
AAGCAAGAAACTTTATTTACAAGCAAATCTTTTAATTCAACCAAAACATAATGTTTCATTCAATAATTCATTGTTCAATACGAAAACCTAATCAAACATACCAATTGTTTCATTTGACAAGAAGTGTACTCCCGAAAGCAATCAAGAAAGAACTTAGCCACTCATGGTGTTCATCGGATCTTCAATCTTGTTTTAATGATGATTGTAGATGAATTTAGATGTGTTGGGAAGCTTCAAAGAACCAAAATTCTCCTTGAAATCGCTTATTTTCTGTTAGGAAAAGTTGTTCTTTGAATTGGGGTTATATGTGTTTAAATAAACTTAAAGTTCCACAAAATCTGGGTGTTTGTTGATGACCGGCGTATAATACGCCGACCCTGGGCGTATCATACGCCCCCCTCGGCCTCCATACGCATAACTTTCTGTAATTTTCTTCAAATACATCCATAAATGCGCCGTCCATACGCCGGTGTAGGGTTCGTTGTGCTTTTTTTGTAACTTTCATTATTTTCAACTTCAGTCCTTGTAGTTCCGTATTTTGTTCCTTTTTCTCCAAAACAAGCCTTCTTTAACTCCAATCCCTACAAATCAAAATACAAACAAAGTAAACTTGTTCCACACTGATCATGATGTAAAATCACACATTTAAATTAATTAAACGCCGAATATTTATCACACGATCAGATAGGTTTATGAAAGTATTAGACGCTCCCTTGCTAATAAAAATATGATGTATGATATTTTAGGGTGGTTGGGAGCCTTGTTATTTTAAATTAAATGGCTATGCCATATTAGTAAAGATTTATTATATAGTTAAATTTTGTTGTAACTTTCTTTACCATCATGGAGTATGTTTTTATTTAGTTATATAGCACATGCACAGACCGTTCATTAAATTATGTGAGTGTATTTTCTATATTATATGGTATCGTTATAAGTGGTTGTGAGTAAAGTATATGAAAATTTTACTGTTTAATCTGTATTTCTGGGAAACACTGTTTAAAACCCTATAATAATTTAATATATTTTAAATGGTCGTGAGTGGAGTAAAAAAAAAGTAACACGCCACCAACCCACCCACCCCCACCACCCCAACCCTCCCCCCCCCACCCCCCTCCACCCCCCCCCCCCCACCCCTCCACCCCCACAACAAAACTACCAAAATTCCAATGAAAATAATCGTCTCTCTTCTCTTCGCCATATGATTAGCATATAGATTTCAAATGATATTAATTTCCACATATTATTAAACATTCACTTGAGACTGTGTGATATGGACCATATGGTTCCACACTTTACAACACTCAACATTATTGCTTTAGCATCACATAAGTTTCTATTAATTTTTTAACATATCGATATGGAGTTTCGCCGCCACATCATACATATTTTTGTATAAATATTTAATAATTATTTCTTTTACCTGCTACTAAATTAAATAAAAACACATGAATAATAAATTTTAAAATATACGAATTATTATAATTCCATTAATAATTAAAAATACGTTATAATAAAAGACATATATTAATATAAAAATAACAACTAAAAGAACTAGACTTGATAGTTAGAGTGAAGTGTGACGATAGGTTCCACAATATACCCACAAAGATTGTGTTGTGTTTCCACAATATACATACAAGATTGTGTTGTGTTTCGTGGTTGCGTGTTTTCCTTTCATTAGCCCTTTATTGTACAACTGTTGAATGTCGCTCGCAATCGGTTCACGTAAATATTTTGGCATGTAGATATCGATGATGGTTTTACAAAATTTGCAAGACACTAACCTCTATGGTTTTCTAAGTCATTTGCAAGTAGTCAACAAATGTGTCGGGTGTGGTGGTTGTGTTAGCCAACTGATGAAATGTGGCGGTGATATTTTGCAAACTTGTAAACCCGCTCATGCCTCTAGAATCATACATTTATGTGAATTAGAGCACCTCGTGCGCGCTCCACATCATTAATTAGCTATCCTTTGGAATAATCGTCTACTTAATTACTTGAAACCGTTGTCTGGAACTTTTCTCATCACCAGCAGGGTGCTCGGCAAATTAGTGTTCCACCAATAGAGAACGTTTATAAGTATATTATTTGCTAAATAATAGCATGCTAGTGCTACAACATTTTTGAATTAATTGGAAAACCTTTTACGCACAATGGATTCCTTCTTTTTGAACAGTTAGTGAATGTAAAAGGAGTCACATAAGTATTTATTCTTTTCTTTGTTTTAGTTTTGTTTATTAGGCAAGAGAATCTATTACATGAGTGAGAGTGGTATATATATAAGGTGGTTGCCAAGACACACAATGGATTAATGTGTGTTAAGCGAAGGTAAAAACACAAAGAAGGAAGTGCAACAACCTCGAAGCTAGTTCAAACTAGTGGGAGGTTGTCTGCAAAAACTTAGCAGACTTATAACAATCTACCTTTTTATACATCCCACGAGCAAAAATCGACGATTGAGATGGCAAGAGGAAGGTGCAGATGAGGAGGATTGAGAACCCGGGCATAGGCAGGTGACCTTCTGCAAGCGCCGGTCGGGGCTTCTTAAGAAGGCCAAGGAGCTCTCTGTGTTGTGTGATGCTGAAATTGGTCTTGTCATTTTCTCCGCACATGGCAAGCTCTATGAGCTTGCCACTAACGGGTATGCATACTATATCCTCATTTCATGTGTTCTGACTACAAGAAAAACGTGTATGATCACTTGATGACCATAGATAGATGTAAGGTTTTGATTTCATAGTTAGATGATAACATGACAAATAGTTATCATCAATTTCACTAACGAATACATGGTTAGATTAGATTAGCATGTTATAAATAAATAAAATAATAACCAATCAAAGGAGCATATGTATCCCGCTTGTTAAAAGGAATTTGCATGTCACTTTCACTTGATTATTGCTAGATTAACTCACTTTATGCTTTTGCTGGTTATATAAATAATACTTGAAAGTGTGGCTCTACACGTGAACTCATCCTTTACCTCCACCTATAAAAGTGTATATGTGCAATAACAGTAGTGAATTTTGAGAAGCGCATAATATATATGCTACTTGTTTTTATACTATGTTTATATAAACAAATTAAATGTTTACTTACTTAAGCTTGACATATATAAACAAAGGAAAAAAAAAACTTGGTTGGGTTGTTAGCCAATTATTCTCTCACTATGACAGCCATACGACTTTTAGACTTATATATACCTTCTGTCTGGATTACTATTTTTATATTGATTATGTGTGTTTTTGTGTGTGTATATATTAACAACATTTTATATATATTTTTAAAAATAAATACATTACAACTTATAATCTGTATTTAGAATTTGAACCCCTAACATTAGTTGTAGGCACACTACTTAACCATGAGGATGTCCATTGAGAAAAATATGTATATATACATACATAAATACACATACATTGTGTATTAACATATTTTGTGCATTTGTGAATGAAGAAGCATGCAGGGGCTGATAGAGAAATATATGAAATCTAGCCGTTGCTATGTGGAGGAACAAGCTGATGAAAAGCAAGTTCTGGTCTGTATACATTTCTCCTTTTCTCTCAGTATATACGTAGCTTGCTTTGAGAATCGGATGCTTCAATATATAGTCAAGGAGAATACCTAAAAAATGCATAATCAAGATAACATAATTTTAATTCTTTTTACTTTTGAGAGCATTAATCATCGATTCGTTTTCCTAATGTCACAAGTACTCTCTTACACGTAGCAAGCACTACTTGAGTACACATAACATTAATCAGGAGTTTGAAACTTATTATCCGTTCAAAACTCGACACGTAAAACGTTTTTCTCTTAAAGAAAAAATAAAATTGTTTCATGGTATAAGTGACTTTTAGTTTTCACTTTGTCTTGAGAAGACTTGCCCTTCTAAAGGTCCTAGGCTAGATGCTAGAACACGTAGACGTAGGTAATTTGTTTAATACGTTTATGTTCGTAAAATTTCTGTTACTAACTTTCCAACAAATGTAAACAACTATTCTAGATATTTTATAAATTCAATAGCGTTTAATGGTGCATGATTTCATAAACAACTAATTCACAAGCAATTATCAAGTTATAAACCCGATTGTGTTATACCTTCTTTTTGGACTCTTAGAGCATTTACAGTCTGTTTTTTATTCTTATCCTATAATTCATAAATTAAAAACTATTTTGTAAATTATATCTATTTTTTTCTAACATCCCACTTTTTATTTATCATACATATTCCTATCTCATTTAATTTTAAATAATACTATTTTTTAATATTATTTTTCTTTATTCTACTCACATTCACTTATAAAAAAATTTATAAAAATATTTTGTATGAATAGTGAGTTCATATATTTGAGAGGTAAGGTTGTTTTCCTCTAAAAATATGAAGGTGGGGTATAAGAATAAGAAACGAGATGGAGTGTGCATTTTGCTCTTTTTGCTAAAATTTGAGGTTGGGGATGGATCGAGATATGGGATGAGTTGGGAGTGCTCCAATATGGTATTGACAACCATCTTAATTATTTTAATATCTTCGCTTTTATAACGATACAAATATAATATATGTGGACCACGAGAAGGTGGTTTTAATAAAAAGCTAATTTTATCAAAAAATTTAAAAAAACAGTATAAACTAATAAAATGATAATCAAAGATTAATCAATTACTAAGATTTAAGTGGCAGAAAAAAATGTAGGGTTATATTTGAAATAGTTAATTTTGTTGATTTTTTTTAAGTTCTTTTACTATTTTAAACACTTATAATTTTTTATACAATATTACTTTTATGTGTTGTTTTATCAATATTTGGAGTAATTACACGGATAGTCACTGGAGTATGCACGTATTGCAACTTTAGTCCCTACTTTCAATAAATTACAGATGATTGCATGAACTATGTAAGAAGTGCACGCTGACGATCCGTGACACTAACAAATTAAGTTTCTCTGTTAGTTTTTTTAAAAGACCAAAATACCTCTTCTTTTTGTCCTCTTCTCCACATTCAACACCCACCATCGTCGCCTCTACCCTCATCTCACCTCCACCGCTGCCTCTACCCTCATCCCACCGCCACCGCCGCCTCTACCCTAACCCACCACCACCGTCGCCGCCTGCTCCTTCAACCCACCAGCCACCATATCACCACCATCACCATCCTTAACCACCACCTTAATCACCATACTGTTCCTACTACCACCGCTTGAGCACACCACCCAAATCCAACAGATCGGATCTTCCAACCACCACAAAATCCAACGACCACCGCCAACACGACCACCGTCACCATCACCGGCAACGCCAACACACCGGCCACCCTCACCTTGTTTCCCCGCCTACATCATCGCAACCCCACCATCTACATCATAGTACCAACTACATCACGCCGACCGCTACCACCTGCAACGATCACCACCGATGGTGGAAAAGAAGAGAGAGAGAGAGACGAGGGTGGTGATGGTGGATCTGGTTCCGTCGGAGATGGTCGGAGGCAGTGCTGTCTGCCGGTCGCCGCCCCGCGTGGGAAGGGTGGTAGTTAGAGTTGCAGAGGTGGGGGTTGGGGATCAATCAGACGGCGGATGCAGGACTTACGGCGACGGAGCATGGTGGTCAACGTGGGGAACGGTGGACGACGTCGGAGGTACACTGGAGAAACGGTGGGGTTGCTGGACTTGCGGCGGCGGCAGGTCGCCGTTGATTTGGATGGGGAGGGCGTGGATTTGTTTTTTGTGTGTGTGCATATATATATATATATATATATATATATATATATATATATATATATATATATGTGTGTGTGTGTGTGTGTGTGTGTGTGTGTGTAGTTAATTAATTTTAAAGTTAAGGGTACTATGGTCATTTCATATAGACTTAACTGGTTAAGTTAACCTCTGTTAGTGCTAGGGATTACGTGTGTGCAAAACATACATATTCAGGCTTTCATCTGTAATTTTTTAAAGTAAGGACTAAAGTTACAATACGCGCAAACCCAGGGACTGTCCATGTAATTTACTCCAATATTTATGTGTTGTTTCAACATAAAACACCATAAAATGTGTTGTATTGTTAGTAAAATAGCAACGAATATACTCAAATAAGTTTTGGGCTATTTTACCAATAAAACAAAGATTTTGTGTCCTTTTGTATATCAGACAACACATTCAGTTTTTCTTTGCCATAAACCAACATTTTGCTTACCAATAAAACAACGGTAATACGTTGTTTTAGCATTAAGTGATATTTTCACAATAAAACAACGCATTTAACAACAAATAGCAAAATAGCGCATACCAAAAATCAAAACCAGCACAACATCTTTTAAGTGATAAAAATCTAGCAACTTTTACACATGCAAAATTTGTGTTGTTTAAAAATAAAGAACAAGTTGGAACTAGAACAACAATCCAGCAAACTAGTATAAAAAATTTTAAATGGTATAAAAAAACTAACTGAACTTGTAAAATTGGTTTGGATTAAAATACCCTCTTTTTTCATTTTTAGACAATGATTTTTTAATTGATTGTTCCCCTAAATCACGATACTATATGATATTCAACACCTAATCACATGGTATTTTACAACTCAAGACTCCAATCATATTCACGTAAATAATGGCTGCACACGCATTAATGCAAAATAAGACATTCTGAACATTCAACATTAACTTTTGTTACAATCGAAACTTTAGGAAAGAGATAATCGGTGTCCTGTCTGTAAAAAAGCCGTCACTAATCTGATGAAAAGCCTATAAGTACGACCTTAAAAGACTTGTCAGTAATCCATCGCGGTAATCCCTTGGTAGTATCCGTTGGTGATCTATTGGAAATCAAATTCTCACGCTTTTATTTTCGACTGATCTTCATTGGTAACCACTTTCACTGAGAGATTTATTACGGGTACCACCAGGGGTGAAAGTGATTAGTTTTCTGGTGGTTGAAAGCTAATGCCTGTGCCTATTCGTTTTTCAAATTAATGTAATTATTTCTGAATCTTAGGAGTCCAAGATGGAGGTCAACATGCTGAAAAATGAGATTGATGTACTCCAAAAAGGCCTCAGGTAGCATCCAAAGACTTTGCTTAATTTGTTAAACTATTATAAACTTGTTTTAAACATGCTGAAAACCAAGTCATATCCGACCTAATGTAATTTTGTTCTCATAATATAAAAAATATAATTTATATTGCATACAATTCAGTTTTCAATAAAAGTTGTATGATATATTATAAATATATTTACAATTATGTTACATAAATACTACAAATTATTAGAAAAAAACTAAATTACATATAAAATAAAATTTGAGAAAAGAAATTAATGACGAATTTCTGATAATAACGCCCGGAGAAAACTTACAACAAAAAAAAATTAAGGGAATATTCAGTCTAATATTAACCAAGTTTTTTTAATGTTCAATTACAATCATTAACATTTTTTCATATAATAACCTTCACTTATGTTTCAATATTTTGCAATATTATAAACTATATTAATTCGCCAAACTTTCTTATAATTAAATGGCTAAATGGAACAAAATACGAATATTCCCTGCTATTTAAGTCAAATACTTTTTTTACTGGTTAAAAGAAAATTCACATTTTTAGCCCGCTGTTCTAAAAAAAAACTATTCTTTTAAAAAAGATTGAACGTTTTCAAAGAAAACTAAACGCGAATGTAACACGTTGCGGCAGCATTTGTACGTGACGTGATAACATATAAACTAACTGTTGACCCGACTTGTTATAACGTCAAATAAAAGCATTTTATATTTGCCCAACTCATTTCAAAACAAATTTACATCAAAACGTAGGCAACGTCAAAACATAGATCATCTCAAAGTATACAAAAATATACATGTAAACGTTTTATATTTGACCACATTTATTTCTAATCAAATTTACGTCAAAAGGTAGGTAACATCGAAACATAGACTATCTCAAATCGTATATAAAATATGCATGTAAAAGTTTTATATTTGACCTGACTTACACCGACAAATAACCGAAACTCTAGAAATATAAGGGGTTACAGTGATATTTTACAAAGTTTTTAAAACGTGTTAGATGTGAAGGTGTTAAAGTTGACCAGTTAAAACGTTTAATAAACATTTAATAAACAAATTATGTATATATTATTAATATTAAATAAGTATTGCTATTATTTTATTATTATTATCACTGTAGAATCCTCTGTGGATTGATATATGTATAATTCACATGAATGGAGCAATAAATTACACTTGAGAGGTTTTTGTAGCTAAAAAATATACAATATTTAACATTTTTTATTATTTTATGATTTTATCCTAATAATAAAATACAATTTATTTTTCTAACCCACAATAGTTTTATAAAATTTCATCATCCGATTAAATTTACTTTTATTTACTTTGTTCTTTTAATTTGTACTTCTCTCACCTCTCCTAGGCTTTTCTTTGTCACTAAACATATATAAAGCTAGGGATGTGCTAATACCACTTTTTCACATGCGTGTTAAGTTTGGTACATTGAATGTACATTTATATTGAATGTACATTTATATATGCCTATAATATTTCACGCATCTATGTCTCTAATTCACATTGTCATTTTCCAAAAGAATTGAACACGTATCTCTTTTATTGAAAATATGTTAAAAAGTGATAGTATAATGGTTTGGTAGGTATATGTTTCAAGGAGGTGCAGGAAGAATGACTCTGGATGAACTACGAATTCTTGAGAACAACCTTGAAGTCTGGATGTATCATATACGCTCAGCAAAAGTAAGCAACATGTGTCTAATGATTCGAATAAAGTATTACTACGGAACGCATGTTTGAACCATAGCTTTTAAATCAGTAGATCTAAATATAAATGTTAGCTAGATGAAGTATTTGTTAAATATCATCAGTCCAAGTGATTAAGTACTTGAGTATTGAAGATAATCGGATGAGCTAACGATCATTTAATGATTCAAAAATCGTTAAAAAAAGCTAGACAAAGTATTTAATTCTTAATTTTCTAAGAACAGTTGATAATCTTGCATTGATGTAAGCTTGTTAATTTTGTTTTTTTATTTATTTGTTTTTTTATTTTTTTGAACAGCAACAATGAAAAGATTTCAATAAAAGGCTAGCGGATAACTAGCAAAATATCATACAAATATCAATATATACTTTTTAAAATGAATTATCTATACAAATATCATACAAGACCGGAACTTATGACATTTTGATTATGAAACATGTCACTTAGTTACGAGAGGACCCAACCCTCCACAACCCCATGGAGCATGCATTTTTGGGCATGGCCTTCCATAACTAGTTTTCTTTTATTATCAAAATAAATAAATTGATAATGTCTGTTTTTGTGCAGATGGACATTATGTCTCAAGAAATCCAGCTGCTGAAAAATAAGGTACGAGTCTCGAAGAAATGTTTATATTGTATTTTTATTTTAAGATGCGACATTGATAAATAATAAAAAAACCATGAATTATTGGATGATTTATCTTCAAAATTTACAGGCAATGTCATCCTATATTGATCCAGATATGCGCACAATAGAATATTTGATTCGGTGCTGCTTTAATACAAATATTGTTTTCTATTTTGTGTTGTTTTTCATATCAACACCTGAAGAACAAAAGTGATTCTGATCGAAAACTGTATTGATCGACTTTTTATTAAACTAAATAATCTGTTGCTAATACTTGTTTTGCAACCCTTTAAATACCCTAAAACTTAACCCTAACTTAACCTTCAAACGAAATAACATTCTAAAATAAACTTACCATATATTTGACTCTTACCATAAATAAAACAATACCAAACATAATAAATCCATATTAAAATTAAAGATTCATACCAAAGCTGACTGATCCATACCCATTCAACTTCCAAACTTGCGCTTTGGATGTGAATCAATAAAGATTAGTTCCAACAGTCTAAATGCAATTGATGGTCAATGTTGAAACTCTTGACCGAAATGGTTATTTGGTTCGAGACTAGATCTTAATAAATACAAATGTGATAATATCTGTCAATTTCTATGTCAAGAACGCATAATATAATGGAATATGGCAAAGTAGGCTATATATTGGCTGTGTTGGTTAAATGTTAGTCGTCTCCAATAAAAGTAGGCCAAATCTCATCCATCTAGACTAATCTTGACCATTGGTAAAAGAAAGCTAAATCTTAACCGTCTGTAAAAATTGAGTTAATCATAAGCTGTGAAAAGATTGTTCAAAATCTTAGCGTGGGCTAAAGTGTAGTCATTTTTAATTAATGTCTTGCTTTTATAGATGTTTTGTAGACCCATGGTTCTTTTCAAGGTTTTTGTGTAAATACAGCTTTAGTCTTGCTAGTGAGCTTAGTTAGCGTTTTGATTGGTTGATTTTTGAATATTAGTGGAGTAAAACTCAACGTTATATTTAAAAATATCAAAGGCTAGTTGTTAACTTTTAAAAAACCTGGTTAACTTGGTCATTTTGGTAATAAATAAAACTTATGTCATTACATGGATTGTCTATATATAACCTCACTATCATTTTGTTTACTTTATTGCAGGAAGGGATACTAAAAGCAGCAAATAAGTGCCTCCAGAGCAGGTAACTTCAATATCACAAGTAGGATAAAAGTTCAGCCAAAGATTGGGATTTGTGGTTCTAAAGTTGCAACATCTTGTTACTAAACATCTTGTTTCTCTAAAACAGATGGAGATGCAATATATTGCTGCGGACACTGACCCGACAATTATGACTAACATACCATGCCCACTAGTTGCAAAATGAGATCTATCAGTACTGATAAAGACCTCATGGACAGTAGCTGTGACATGGCTCACTTGTGAATAGCCGTTAGAAGTGTGACTAGTAATGCGACATATATATAAATGTTGCTTAATAAACAAATTGTTGGGTTTGTGCAATGTAAACTATGGCCGACTGTTTAGCTTTAAGATTGTATTATTTGATATGTATGATATTTGTTATGAATTATGATGTGGGCATGGATTTCTAATATTAATGCAGTTTGCATGGGCTTGTTTTTCTAGTTAGCATGGCTTGTTTTTCTACTAATTTGTTTATTCTCGAATTACATACTTTTTCTCGTATATTCAGTATCAAAGCCCTGCCAGCTTCTAAATGCGAGAAAAAAGTAAATTGCTTGATTTGTCACTGTAACACAAAGGGGTATCACCAACGGTATATTACTAACGGACATACGCGTTGGTAATTTTCGAATTAAAATATCTAGTTTTTGACGGATCACTAACGAAATCAACCAACATCACGAAAATGATGTAAATTCATCTAACTTTGTATACCATGAATATCACCGAAGGATGTATTAGGTTGGTAACATCAAGCAGGTCTAATTTCTGACGGATCACCAACGGAATCTCCAAAATCCCAAAAAAATATATCATTTTTAGGGATTTTGGTGGATTCCGTCACTGATAGTTAGAAGTTATGGTCGAAAAAAGTGTCATCGTTATTCAATTGGTAATTATAGTTATTATTACCACACCCAGAATTTTCAAAAAGATCGAGATCATTATCCAAATACAATGTGTATGTAACGTGTTTTGTGAATTCATTAACTTGAAATCTAAATAAGTACAATGACATACGTTTTCATCTATCTCTGCAACAATTCTTTGTTGATAAGCTCGTATATTGAAACAAAACTAGAATCGACATGATAAGCAATATGTTTTTCCCGACCTATTTGAAATGCGAGGTGGGCGTGTTCCTTATGCTAGGTTACCGTGTGTGCTTCATTCTCCCCATGTGCACATTTTGTATATAAGTTATGTAGTATTTATCGTCTTAATTATCTAATGTAAATTTATATGTACCATCTAAAAGCATGATGTTTTCGATGTCCAAAGATCTAAATGTAATCTTTATACCCAAATGAATTGTGATAAACGTATATGGTTTTTGTAACTTAAAACAACTCAAAATATGCTAAGGCCTAGTGATGGAACTAAGATTTTTTTCCTATGGGTTCACTATTTTTTTTGCTTGAATTTCTAACAACCTGGCGCCAAGATTTTAGGGTTGGGTCGATTGATGAAATTTTTTATGTCTTTTTGTGTTGAATTATCCAATATATGTTCCCTAATTTTTAGTCAACTTCTCTCAAGTAAGTAGTCCTAACCCTAATTATTTTCTATGGTTATTTTGTCCAAAAACAAAAGTCTTAAATGTATTTGATACTCATGAAAAGTCTTAAAATGTATTAGACTCATATATTCGTAAACTAAGCTCTAAAATCATTACCTCTTCTTATTAGCTTTTTTCCCTTAATAAATTGATCAACTATTAAAATAATTTATCTAGACTTTTCCTAATCCAATCTAAAATGATATTTGTTGAAATAAGTTGATCCAAACCTAGTAAGTTCTATGTACCTGATCGATGCGAATTATCAATCAAATAAGATGTTAAAATATGTGTTCCTATTCACCTTAACTAGTTAGGGTAAGTAGGGTTGTCGATCCTCGTGGAATTAGTGGTCGGTGTATTGTACTTTGATTTAGCAAATAATGATTAATTAAATTAACAACTTACTTAACTATTGCCTCCTCTTGCTGTGAAAATTGATTTTTGGAATAATTAATAAATAAACTAAGAAAACAACTTGAAAGAATCAAACTTGATTAAGAAAACGATTATAAGAGAAGTAATCCACTTCGGTTCTAGGTTTGGTTTTCAGCAATTGTTTAGTTTAACTTCAAGGAAAATCCTTAATAGGGACTCTATACGTGCGATGATTAAGTGATATCGATAATCAGGACTTAATGGGTCTTGATACACAATGCCATTCAATTAGAAACCAAAACTTGCAATCATATAATTTCCGGAAGATTAAATGATATTCAAATAAAAGTTTACCAACGTCGTTGTTTAAATAATCAAAACACAAGTTAAACTCATAAAAGAACTTAACAGGTTCTAAAGTTTAATCCCAACAAAGTTAAACAAAAACAAAAACCTAATCACACAAAACCTAATACCCGAAGTCGATCACGAGAGGATTAGCCGCTCATTGTTCTTGAATGATCTTCAAAACGTTGTTGATTTGCATTCCGGATGATTGAATCTTGTTTTTGAGAGTTGGAATGGTGAAAAATTGATCCCAGAACTTCCAAAATACGTCTTTTTTCGTCTTAGGTCGAATGAGAATCAAGTGGTGGCTAAAACCTAAATAAAACGCGTATTTAAGGGTTTTTGAAAAGGGTCCTGGCGTAGGCTACGCCAGCCAGCGTAGCCTACGGTGTTGTATTCTGCTGATTTTTTTCTTGAGCTGGCGTAGCCTACGGTGGCTACAGTAGGCTACGGTGGAAGCCTTTCTGCTGCACTTTGAAACTTCGTTTCTTGACCCCTCCAATGACTTGTTTTATCATGTAAGCTTCCAAATTCCTTGTTTTTCCTACAAAATCACTTCCAACTCATAGTCAACCTATTCAACTCAATCACATGCATATAAACGAATAATCATACGTAATATTTGACGTTTAAACACTTAAAATCTCATTCCAACGCACACACATCACATCCCCACACTTAAGCTTTGCTTGCCCTCAAGCAAATCTAATTCAAAACATTTAACAACATTATAAACCAAAATCCCTTGCACGCCTTAGCGATAGTCCAAAGTCATGCCCATTCCAGAATTGCAATAATCATATTTGGCTAGCAAGTAAAGGATGTTACATTTAATTCAAAATAGAACCGACTAATTAAACCTAACAAGCTTCCGGCTTTTATTGTCATGCACACACCCCTCACCATTTGTCACTCATCTCAGTTTATTTCTGGATTGGTGAAAATTGCACCAATTATCACTCAAAAGGTCCACATATAAAACTTTGTTATCATATGCTTGGGTGACAATCAAACTTCCACGATAATAAATTGACAATGCACACATCAAAAGGACTTACGGGTTTGGGCTTAGGTTAAGGTAGGAATGATTGGCTGTGAGTGTGGCTAAAATATAATTAAGGCAATACCAACTGTTGACATCCTTATTGACATAACTATTATTCAAACAAAGCAAACACATGGGTGCATATTTAACCCATAACCAACAATTTGCATCTTTCTTTTCTTTCTCTTTTTTTTTTCTTTTCTTTTTTTCTTTTTTTATTTTATTTTTTTTTTTTTTATTATTATTATTATTATTATTTTTTATCATAAATCAAATACTGAAGCTAGTCTGAATGTTATCAACAGTGGTAACTTGGTCACATTGGGTAAAATTTGATTTGGGTTTTATTGATATGGTTTTGTCAAAATAAACGGTTTAAGGCTCGAAAGTGGCTACTAGGGGAAATTTTAGGTAAACTGATGCATCACAAGAAATGGTGTTAAAAGAGAAGGGAATCCTAGTTTGCCTCTATCATCTATGTGCATTTATCAAATTCACCGTCTGGTATGTATCAAATCACACAAGTTCTAAAACAAAGAATCATATGGCCTACACTCAACAATTGAACAACTTTTTATGTGAACTAACAATCTAGTAAGCTTCAAAATCTCACCAAGTAGGAATTAGGGTTGCCGGCGTGTGCATGTTTTATTACACCATTAGCCTGTTAACCCTAACTAGACAGTTCTTAATTTTTGTAAAACCTTGCTAACATAATTATTTTTGCTATCGTAGAATTAGACCATGACTAAGGACCCTTACATCAAACATGACAAGAATCAATGGTATGCTTGTTGTTTTCATGTTTGATTGGATTGCTTAAAAACAATAAAATTTTTCCAAATTTTCCCTCATCCCCACACTTGAGATACATTGTCCCAATGTGTGGTATTTAAGTTAAGTGTGTGAGTTTTTTTTTTCTTCTTTGAAAATCAATTTATTCAATTAATCAACACAAACGACTTTTTCAACCCGAACCGACCCAGACACAACGTAACGATTATCAAAATAAACTACTTAAATAGACATATCAAACACAAAACATAAAAATTAAATTCGGGTTGCCTCCCGATTAGCGCTAAGTTTTAGGTCTTCAGCCAGACCGTACCTGCGACCACTCATGGTGGTCGAGTAGGATGCTTGACTCCAGTATTCTTCAAATGATCCGGCAGTTCTTCAACTAGATCGTATTGTGGCCCAAACATTAATGCCTCAACTCTGTCTTTTATAGGATCAAGTGGATCGCCAACTTTTTTCTTCATTTTAGGTTTCACATCTTTTGTTTCCAACTTCATAATTGGCTCTTTCTTTTCTTTTAAATCCACCAATTCCTTCAACTTTATCCCTATCATACTCAAATCATTCTTAAAAGTGGTGTTCATGCTTACATGTGAAGTATAAGTAGGAACACACACGTTAGTCATATCTGCCACAAAAACTTTATGATTAACAAAATAATTAATCGACTTGGAAAATACATTAAAACGTTACGAGTTTCGTAAGTCATGTCAATTGTTCCATCCCGACAATTGATTTGAGCATTCGCAGTTGCTAAAAATGGTCGACCCAATATGACATTCGGTTGCTCATTCGTTCTCACTGGTGCAAAATCGAGCACCATAAAGTCCACAGGGTAGTAAATTCTCCCAACTTGATTATAACATTCTTTACCATCCCCCGAGGACATTTTTGAGTCAAGTCAGCTAACACCACAGTGGTGTCAACTTTCTCTAAAGGACCGAAGTCATACTGATCATATAACATACCTGGCAAGATACTAACAGCTGCTCCATAATCCAAAAGTGCTCTTTTTATCTTCAACTTCCCCACTTTTATTGGAATGATGGGTGCTCCTGGGTCACTCTCTTCCACTGTATCGGCTTTCTCTTCCTTATCTGTAACTTGTTGTGAAAAAGAAGTAAAGTCATTATCAATAATTTTAGAGTCAGGAAGGATACTAACCGAATTGATGTGAACAGTTCTCATGTTTTTCTGTGTTGGTTCCTTGATGTTGAGGATTGACCGTGGTATCACTCGGTAGCTTTCCATGGTTCCTTTTAATTTGAGCCACATCCTCTGCAAGTTGACCCACTTGTTTATTTAAGGCTTCATAAGCCTTGTCCCTAATTTCATTTTCTCTCTTGTTCTCTTTCATATTCTCTTTCATCATGTTCATCAAAGCATCCAACTTTGCATTTGTAGACTCTTCACCACCAAGTTGTCCAAATTGAGCATTACTTTGATAGTTGCATGATGAACTACCTTGTTGATCCCTATGATTGTAGTTTCCTTGATTGTTTCCTTGAGAATATGAAGTTCTTTGATAACCACTTTGATTATAATTCCCTTGTGCTCGGTTCTGATAAGCTTGACCACCTTGATTATTACCTTGAAAATTAGGGTTCATCTGGTTTGAAGCATTTCCATACTTAAAGTTAGGATGATTTCTCAATTCGGGATGATAAGTATTGGAATTCATATCGAATTGCTTTCGATCTCCGTAAACTTGATTAACTTCCTCTTTTCTTTCCATCACCACTGACATGCATCAACATTATGACCTAACTCACCACATTCTTCACACACATCGTATCCTACAGTTGCAACCTCCTTTGTACCCGTTCGCCCTAACCTTGCCAATTGTCTTTCCAATGCTGCAATCCGCTCCTTAGTCTCATAGTCAACCGTGGTTGATCGTACCGAATTAGGTTTAGATCGTCTACTGCAGAGGCTTGCGCCTTGGAGTTTCTACACATTCTTTCTAAAAATTCCCAGTCTGCATCTTCATGATTAGAAAGGAATGTGCCATTGCTTGTAGAAATAAATATTTTCTTTCTCTTCGTCAATCCATCCGAAAAGCCTTTATCAACTCCCACGTTCAATTCCATGGTGTGGACACATGCGATAATTTCCTTAAACCTCGTGAATGCTTCATGAAATTGTTCCCCTGCTTGTTGTTGGAAAGATCGAATAGCCTCTCTTGCGTCACTGGTCTTCCCATAGAGTAATATTCATCTAAAATATTTGTTGCATTTCTTGCCATGTGTGAATACTATTGTCAGGCAAGGTAAGGAACCATTGCTTAGCTCTGTCTTTCAAGTGAATGGAACAATCGCAACCTCACTTCATCTTGTGTGAAGTGATTCCCACCAATAGTGCTACATACTGCATCAAATTCAGCAAGATGCACATATGGTTCTTCTGTTGCAGTACCTCTAAATGCAGGAAGAATAGTGAGATAATGAGGGCGTACATCAAAAGCTCTTCCTCTACGATTTGGAGGTGCGATGGGATTTGGATTTTCAGAAATAGCCGGTCTAAAATGGCTATCCACACCTTGTACTTGAGCTCTTTGAGGTCTTCTTGGCTGATTGACGTTATTATTAACCCTACCCCTTTGTTGGTTGATAGGTGGTGCATTCCACCCATGTTGATCATTCCTCCAATTGTTATTTCCGTTTTGTCCATCACCTCCACCAAAATTTCCATTCCAAGCATCATAATTTGCACCGTTATAGGGTTCTTCATTGTTATCCCCTTCATCTTCATAATTCTCATCACCCGTGTGAACACTATGCATGCTTACATGATCAAAGTCGTCTCCTTGATTGAGGTTATTTTGATTCATATTATTGTTGGGAGGTGGTTGATTTAGGTTGTTGTTGTGGTTGTTATTTGGTGGTGGGGGTGGATTTGGGTTTTGGTGTTGGTTATTGGGAGGAGGGTTTGGATTTTGAGGTGGTTGGTTGTTTGTATTATCCATGTTAGTTGAATCAGACAAACTATCAGCTGCTTGATCAATGGCTTGTGAAATTGATGTAGTTGGTAACCCTGATCGATGCAAGACACGATTATACCTTGCTGATTTCTCTATCTCTGGATCAACACTAGCGGTGATTTCCTGCCCGAATATCGAGTATGCATACAATCTGTCACCTGCACACTTAAACTACCAAGCGTAACACGAAAATAAAAACAATTAAAATAAAACAAGTAACAAAAAAATTTTTTTTTTTTCTTATAAACAAATAAAATACAAAACACCAAGCGCACCGATTCCCCGGCAACGGCGCCAAAATTTGATCGATGTCGAAGTATCAATCAAATAAGATGTTAAAATATGTGTTTCTATTCACCTTAAACTAGTTAGGGTAAGTAGGGTTGTCGATCCTCGTGGAATTAGTGGTCGGTGTATTGTACTTTGATTTAGCAAATAATGATTAATTAAATTAACAACTTACTTAACTATTGCCTCTTGGCTGTGAAAATTGGATTTTTGGAATAATTAATAAATAAACTAAGAAAAAACACTTGGAAAGAATCAAACTTGATTAAGAAACGATTATAAGAGAAAGTAATCCACTTCGGTTCTAGGTTGGTTTTCAGCAATTGTTTAGTTTAACTTCAAGGAAAATCCTTAATAGGGACTCTATACGTGCTGATTAAGTGATATCGATAATCAGGACTTAATGGGTTCTTGTACACAATGCCAATTCAATTAGAAACCAAACTTGCAATCATATAATTTCCGGAAGATTAAATGATATTCAAATAAAGTTTACCAACGTCGTTGTTAAATAATCAAAACACAAGTTAAACTCATAAAAGAACTTAACGGGTTCTAAAGTTTAATCCCAACAAGTTAAACAAAAACAAAAACCTAATCACACAAAACCTAATACCCGAAGTCGATCACGAGAGGATTAGCCGCTCATTGTTCTTGAATGATCTTCAAAACCGTTGTTGATTTGCATTCCGATGATTGAATCTTGTTTTTGAGAGTTGGAATGGTGAAAATTGATCCCAGAACTTCCAAAATACGTCTTTTTTCGTCTTAGGTCGAATGAGAATCAAGTGGTGGCTAAAACCTAAATAAACGCGTATTTAAGGGTTTTTGAAAAGGGTCCTGGCGTAGGCTACGCCACCAGCGTAGCCTACGCTGGGGTGTATTCTGCTGATTTTTTACTTGAGCTGGCGTAGCCTACGGTGGCTACAGTAGGCTACGGTGGAAGCCTTTCTGCTGCACTTTGAAACTTCGTTTCTTGACCCCTCCATGACTTGTTTTATCATGTAAGCTTCCAAATTCCTTGTTTTTCCTACAAATCACTTCCAACTCATAGTCAACCTATTCACTCAATCACATGCATATAAACGAATAATCATACGTAATATTTGACGTTTAAACACTTAAAATCTCATTCCAACGCACACACATCAGTACCCTTATATCATGTAAACTTTATCCATAATCAAGAAGAAAAAAAAAAACTTTATTTGGTGTA
The DNA here is from genome assembly GCA_025506505.1 of Flaveria sonorensis. Taxonomy (NCBI): domain Eukaryota; kingdom Viridiplantae; phylum Streptophyta; class Magnoliopsida; order Asterales; family Asteraceae; genus Flaveria; species Flaveria sonorensis. The sequence continues at coordinate 77,117,320 of CM046432.1, forward strand.
AAAAAGATCACATATGAACAATTCTTACATTCTTGTGTGGCAATACTTTAAATCTAACAGCCTAATTATCCACATAAAGCCGAGAAAAAAGTTTCACACTTAGATATGGATTAAAAAACCCACCACCAATTAGAGTTTTACAATCACATATATTCATCTTTAAGGTTTACAATTTTAGAGTTTTAAAATCAAATTCTAAGGTACAAATTAACAAGTCAAAACGGTGAGGTACAACAAAAACGAAGCCTAGCAAGACATAAAAAAACATAAAACACAAGAACAAACTTGAATCTCCTAAATCGTTAGATACAAATGTCTTTACCACTCACCATCATATTTCTTTCCACTCCAACCAAATATCTTCTTTTTTTCTTTTTATTCAATCATATATGGGGTTATTGGAAAAAGGATTGAGGTCCATAAAAACTTTTCTATTATGTGTTTGTATGAAAAATTTTAGAAACTACTGGCACTTGACCCCTCCTTCTTTTACTACTTCCGCCAATAAGGCCTACCTTGAGCCCTGATAGTGTTGTGTAACCTAGTTTTCAATTTGTTACCAAAGATACCGAGTAACACATTTCAAGTCCCATTAAGACCTAAAAGTTTATGACAATCATATACACATGCCTTTACATCTAAATGACTCTTTTAACCAAATATATATGAATTCATGTAAATATATAACTCAATCACACTGCCAATCCCCATTTAGACCCTCAGTGAACCATTAATAATCACATACACATGTTGTTAAAAATCAAAATAACTTATTGTATCCTAATGTGCTTTATGAAACCTAAACAACACTATCGCACATGTCAGACCCATTAAGGACCAAAAGTATTTATGTTTCGATGAAAATTGAATACCAATTCGATTCGAAAATTAAGTTCATGAATATCATATACCAATTCAAATCAATCCGAATTGGTTTTAAATCGTAGATTACGTTTTTTAGAGTCAAATTCGAATACTTAATGTGACAAGTTTTTCAGAGTCAAATTCAAATGCTTAATGAGACCCAAATTACACAAAGCAGTTAATTAATGGAGTTTTGTGTGTTCTATCTCATATTGTCCCTTCGGGAGGCGGTTTGGAACGCTTTTTCAAAAATCTGTGCTATATTTGAATTCATATTACTCCATTTGTAGTGCCTACAAGCAATCCCTTTTAATTGTGTGGGCATTTGGTTTGTAAACTATAGCTTACACTTGATTGTCTTAATTTACAAATTTTGTTTATTTTATTTTATTAATAATTTATCCAGCTATCAACTTGCAATAAAATTTATGCAAAGTGTCAAATCAAAAATTATGTTCATAGTTAAATAATACAAGTCTTTCAAGTTTGTTTTTTTTTTCTTTGGATTTCTAGTAGGCCTTGTAGTTTGACCTTTTAAACGACTCCTACAATAGCTGCTACTTGATATTATGATATATAATTATATATAAAGTTCCGCAGAAGATAAACAAAATAGCCTTAACCCGTAATATAAAATAGAAAAAAAAAACTTATCGTTGACAATTATAAACTTTCATGAATGTCACATAAATTTACGAATTTAGACTGAGTAAATGAATGTCAACCATGCATACCAACCGCCAACTACACAAAACATAGATTAAGAAAGTCAAAGCCTGTGAAAACCGATAGCTTGCTGCAAGTACTCTTGGGTACAGCGATACATTTAAGACAACAGAAACAGAATTTAGTGAGCTCGCAATTAAGAGTACACATGCACCACAAAAGTCAACTGCACCAACTTTGCACTTTTAGACTCCCAAGAGTTTTTAGCTCAACAATCACGGTTAATTAAGCCAGTGGTTGTACGCGTGCACCCGCGGGAAGCGCCTTCCCATGACCATCCCTACAAGCCCGGTGGTGTTCTAGCACCAATAACCCGCACCTTCTGATTAACTCGCGTTCCAATAAATTTTCTTCAATCTGGCGTAGTAAAATTAAGTGACGACTAATTTTCGTCACTACAGATTTCTATTTTAGTGGGACTGATTTTTCCAGTACGATGATGACATTTGGAGTCTTCTTATGTTGGCCACAACTCCGTCAAAAATTTGATTCGCAGAAAGAAAAAAGAAACGGGATTTTTTGAAATAAGACATTTTAGAGATGGATTTCTTATTTCTTATAGCATTCACAACCTGTTTCCTATAATTATATGAGTTTAGTCATTGTATTATAATGGTTGTGAGTATAGGAAAGATAAAAAAAATTAAGAAAATACTATTTAACCCTTTACAATTTTTTAATATTTTAAAAAGTGTTATTATGAGTAAGAAGAGAAAATGTAGATATATGTATAAAATAATATTAAATTGGAAAGATGGAAAAAATAATTATTTTAAGTGTAATTATATGGATGAGAATAATGAATAAGATATGAATGCTCTAAGATGCAAAGCATTACTACTCTCCCATCTACTTTATTATTATACCAATCTCTATAAATTCACCCCTCTATATATTTATTATCCCCCTTTCAGGTTTTAAAACGTACATCACACATAAGAACAAACTGATATAGCAAATAACTACCATGAGGGGCGAAAATATGAAACCTTCAAATTTTATTGCTTGTCGTATATGTTGGTTATCGTCATGTTGTCGAGTGCGCTCTATTAGTCTGGGCACAAGACTATGAAGTTGGTCATGGGGATACTGATGTTGTGCCGGGCGCGTTTCCTCAAGGTGGAGGGATGGTTCCCGCGATGTTTATATTCGGTGACTCGCTAATTGACAATGGAAACAACAATGACTTGAACTCTTTCGCTAAGGCGAATTATTTTCCTTACGGCATAGACTTCAATGGAGGTCCTACTGCAGATTCTCCAATGGTTACACCTTGGTTGATGAATAGGTCTCTCATCTCTACTTGTTTGTTGCGCATAATAAAATATGTAGTTTCAAAGTCATGCAAGTGCAACAGCTTTATTCATTCATATAACGGAGTGCTTACTCTAATGTATAATAGTTATTAAAAGTGCATTGGTTACTTTGATTGTTTTTTATCAATGGAAACTATTATGATGATGATGTATAACTTATGCATACATGTATGAATACAGCGGAATTGCTTTGGTTGCCACTGATACCACCCTACTCCCAAGCATCAAATTCTACAGATCAAATGATTCATGGTGTCAATTTCGCCTCTGCGGCTGCTGGGATCCTTGATATAACGGGCAGGAATTTTGTAAGTTTTTAGATCTCCTTGATTAGGGGGCTTTTCGCGATTCCTAAAATAAAGTGGTTCATGTATAGGTGGTTAATATTTTTTGTTTCTGGCTATATATATAGGTGGATCGCCTTCCATTTAACCACAGATTAAGAACTTTGAAAACGCTTTGGATCAATCACGGCCGATTCAGGTGCAATCGATGTGGCTCAGATGCTTTCTCGAAGCCTTTTCTTGTGGGAATGGGGAGCAATGACTACCTAAACAACTACCCATGCCGAACTACCCTACCCGTAGCCAGTACAATGGCCAGCATTTTGCAGACCTTTTGTCTAAGGAGTACACCACTCAACTCACTGTAAGCTGACAATATATATTTTTAACAGCAACACCTAAAATGTTAAGGATAAAATCATAGATACCGCACACTACAGGACTAGAACTCACATCATTGGTCTTTCTATGTGTCGTTTTGATTTAGAAACTTTACAATCTTGAGCGCGTAATTTGTTTTGGCTGGGATAGGACTCATGGGTTGTATACCAAACATCTTAGCCCGAAGCACGGATGGAATGTTCTGAGGAGGTGAACCAGCTCGTCCGACCTTTCAACGTGAACATGAGAACCATGATTAACAATTTAAGCACCAATCTCCCGGGTTCTAAGTTTGTCTACATAAATGTTGATAACATGTTTGAGGATTTAATTTCCAACGCTAGATCCACGGTAGTACTTACAACCTTGAGTATTCAGCTTCATCGACTATATATTCGCTCAAAATTGTAACGTTTTTGGATTTCTTGATGCAGGATTTCGTGTTGTGAATAGGGGATGTTGCGGGATAGGTAGAACAGAGGCAAGTAACATGTTTACCTTTCCAGACCCCGTGTCCTAACAGGAACGAGTATGTGTTTTGGGACGCCTTTCACCCGACAGAAGCAGTGAATATCTTGATGGGAAAGAAGGCTTTCAGTGGTGGTACTGATTTTGTTTATCCCATCAACATTCAACAACTCGCACACATATGATGATGTACTTGAACACATACTTAAATCACTATGATGAAACGTATGTAGATTTTATTTGCTGTTGTATGACTGTTCTAGATTAGAATAATAAATATCATATTTAAGATTATAAACAGACAACTCTTCACTCCTAAGTACCCATTATATTATCAGATGAGAGTATGTGACCCTTTTTGCTACGGGCTGCTTTTTCATCGCAGTGAATTTTGGTGATGCAGATATCTTGTTTGATGGTGCAGTGGTTAATTTAGACCACAGATCTAGATAATGTCCCACTTATGTTGCAATTAGACTATTTGGTATTATTATTATTACATGATGCCAAGATAAACCCGGTTATGTGATCTAGCACAAAATAAAAGATAGTCTCAAAAGTTAAATATACAACCGTTTTGCATATCCCAAAATAATAGAAAAACACTAACGGGAAAGAAAATAGTATTTCTACTCAAAATAATGGTATGTACCTGTTCTGTTTATGCTAACGTATATTCAGTGCTCTGACAAAAAATTGTTGGGTCATTTTTGGCCCATGAGAGAAGCCCAATTTTAAAGAATCGGCAGTTGAGTGTAGTAGATGAGAGTAGAGATGGGCATTTTTGGTTTGGGCCGGACCCGAAACCGGGTACAACCCGGGTTTGGCCCAACCGGGTTTTTTTGGTACCCGGTATTGGTGAACCCGGGTACGAACCCGGGTCGGGTTCAGCAGCATAAAAACCCTACCCGGTATACCCGGGTAGGTCGGGTCGGGTCCGGGTCGGGTATGAAACCGGGTCCAACCGGGTTTTTTTCTTCTTTTTTTTTCTTTTTTTCTTTTCTTGAATGACACAACCGACGGTTGGAACGTTGGACGAACCTTGACCACTGAAGATTGTGAGTGAGCCATATCAAAATTGAAGAGAGTGAAATTGTAAACAAGAGAGTGAACGTGTAAAACGAGAGTAAACGAGAGTATTTTTTGCGTTTTTTGCGTATGTTTTTGCTTTTGAGACTTGGGTACTAAACCATATCAACCTACACCTATTTATACTAACTTATAAGCCTAAAAGTGACAAAAATGGCCAAAATCGATCCCAACGGCTATATAGCCGTTAAAAAACGCTACTTTTAAAAAAAAAAAAAAAAAGGGCAAAAGGGTCCAACCGGTTCCGGTCCAGGTGGGTCGGGTTCTAAGAAAATCTAGAAACTAATACCCGGTTCCAACCCTACGGGTTTTTTCCGGGTCCAAACCGGGTTCAACTATACCGGGTCGTACCCGTACCCGGTCCGGGTCGGGTCGGGTCCGAACCGGTTTTTTTGCCCACCTCTAGATGAGAGCAATTGTTTCAGCAGTCACCAAAGAGGAGAGTAGAGAGAAGACAACAAAGAGAATTTCCATCACTTTTAGAGCAATTGTTTAATTCCATATGTTTGATGTTAGTTGATTTAAGTATATGATATTTGTTATATGCCGCTAATATACATAGAGAAGACTTTGTACCGCTGATTTTTGATGATAGTGGCTTTAAAGTGGCTCTAGTAGTCCCGTGGTCTTTGCTCTCGTTTATGAGAGGTTTTTCACGCTAAAATTCGGTGTCTTTATTGTTGTGTGTTGTTCATTTGTTAATTCCATATGTTTGATGTTAGTTGATTTAAGTATATGATATTTGTTATATGCCGCTAATATACATAGAGAAGAATTTGTACGCTGATTTTTGATGATAGTGGCTTTAAAGTGGCTCAGTAGTCCCGTGGTCTTTGCTCTATTATGAGAGGTTTTTCACGTTAAATTCGGTGTCTTTTTATTGTGTGTTTGTTGTCATTTGGGCCAGGGGAAGTTTTTTACCAAATGAGGATTTATTCCGTTGCGTGTAGTCTACTGTTTTTATCGGTTGTGTGATTTTTACCCCATCAAAAATTACTATTGATGGGATAACTACTTATGAGGTTTACATGTGGGTAGGAACTAGTTAGTGATGACAAGGATTAAAAAATTCATTTTTGCTTTTGTGGAATCATTATAGATTGCCAAATGTGTATATATAAGCATTTTGGAGAAAATCATAGGCAGACCATTGTATTCAATTTGGCATGTAATTCTCTCTAATCTTTTGATCCAATTCAACAAGAGAATCATTAAACCGTTGGCGTAAAATCTCTAGCCAATTCAAGTATTTAATTCTTAATCTGTTGATTCTTGGTGTCTAGAGTGAATCACTCTAAATTTATTATCCAACACAAACATTAAAAGAGAGAAACATGTTTGAACCAGACCAACATGGTTCTGATCAAATTCAAACAACAATGAAACAACACATTCAAATTTTAAGCAGACCGTACAAAAGGCATCATAGTGAAGCTAGTTGTGATATTAATTGGATATGTGTATGATGGTGATCTTGATGAGTATGCTAATTTGGCGGTGACGATGTTGCAGCTTCAGTCGGATGAAAGGCGTCCCAAAATATGTACTTTGAGCGGTCCCTGCAAGCTTTGAAGAGGAAGACATGTCACTGACCATTGTTTCTTCCAACTCCACAACATCCTTATCAATTACTTCAAATCCTATAGGTTACAAAGACATCTTTTTTAAAGCAATATAATTATCATGTAATCAAAATAAACAGCAAAGTGAGGTACCATAAGATCTAGCATTCGGATAAGATCATTGGTTGCTTTATACGAATCCAAGTAAACAAAACTGTGAACCTTGAAGCGTGCCATTATAAAGCGATCTACAAGTTTTTGTAGGCTGAGTTAAATAACATGATAGCGTTGTTTATGTCTTCATTGCACCTGCTTTTGCTACATTATACCGAGCTAGTGATAAGGTAGGCACCAACTTGACCCACGGCAGTCACTGCCACTTTTCGTGCGCCCAAATTGTACAATGCCTGAAATATGTGCATAGTAGTAAGGTAAATTTTAACTCATACTTCAAAAGTTCGATGCGTCATAAAGGTATATTTTGAATCGAGATATACACTTTATTAACACAACAAAAATTCAATCAGGACGACAGTGATGAGTCGTTTGTAAGAAGAGGCAAAAGTACTCACGGTAAGTTGTTTAGAATATCATAATGAGTGCATCTGCATAGGCTTGTGGGGGGAATCGGGATGCAGTATTGTAATAATCGCGCATGAAATAGTTATTGAGATAGTCATTGATTCCCATTCCAGAATATAATATACACTTGCCAAGGTAAAACTTCCAAAGCATTATCATCATTTCTGAAGTAACGCCTCATCAGTTGCGCTACACTCTCAAAGTTACTTACTTGCCTGTTCATGAAATGTGATCCCCTATATACATTCCAAAATTCGTTCAGGAACTAAAGTGAACACAGCATTTAGGAAATTATGAGAAGTTAAACACATAAGAAAGTAGATTCACCAGATTATTGCCAGTTTCATCGCGGATACCCGCAGCTCCAGATGCAAAATTCAGTCAATAAGTATCGCCCGACCACGCGTTCTTGCAAGGGAGGGATGTGTTTCGAAATCCTAGAAGTTGAGCTGCAAAAACATTTCATCCTAACTTATCATAAACTTCTTTGTAAAGCACTCTTTGAGTCTTTTCATCCACTAAGGTGAAAAGCAATGTAAGGAGGGGGATACTAACCAATGCGTCGACGAAGGTTCGGCCGTTAGTAAAGCGGCCATGGACACCTTGAGGGAAGTCAATGCCATAAGGTCTGTAGTTGGCTCTAGCAAGAGTGATAAGCCCATTGTTGTTGCATTATCAACCAAAGAGTCACCAAAGATAAAGAAACATGGGAACTGTGGTTCACCTGTGGACACCCCGTTCCTGATAATAACAACAATGAAGCAGCTAACACCCACAACCCCAAACTCTTTGTCAACTCTCCATATTGAGTTGATCATGCATTGATAAGGGTATAGTAGCATATAAGTATGGGAATTTGAAGGGTTAAAAGCGTAAAATGACATTTATTGGGTATTTTTATATGATTTTGTTACAATAAAAGAAGAGCCCATTAGCCCGTGAGATGGAGGTGTACGGTTTCTTTGTTAGAGAGGCATTGAAACCACTTTTGAGTTGGGTTGTGATCCAATTAATATGGGGTGTAGGGTGTAGCTGCACACAACAGAAAGAATTTCACGTGGGACATACAGCATGGTTCGCCCTTTATCCCGGCCCAGATATAACTAGAAGCAATACATAAATTAATAATTTCACTATTTAACAAAAAACTCATGTATTATAATTTAATTAAAAATTGTAGTAAATAAGAGAGAGAACAACGTAACATCTTGAATTAGTAATAATAATAACGATTATAATAACAATAATAAACATATCAATTTTTGTGATGTCTAACAATATCAAAATCTAATGCTTAAATAAAAAATAAATACTTAATGAATTATTAAATAATAAACTACATGAAACATAATGATATGGGTAGTCAATGAATATTAAATTAGTATTGTTCACAAAATTTACAAATTGAATTGTAGCTAGCTTGTATGTTTTTCATGTAGTGTTAGCTGGTATGTTTTCACGTAAGTAATTCTGTTTTTTATGTATTCTTATTTTAAAGCCATGATTATAAAACAAAAAAAAACTTAAAAATATAATCAAGATAATTCTATCATTTGTCACTATTTTACATTCCAATTAATATTGAACCAAACAGGATCATGTCAAAAAATTCTATTGCATTCTACCAACCAAACATATGATAGAAATTAATATTTAGATTTCAATCCTTTTGACAAATTTCAATTTCATTAGAAGCATTCTGTGAACCGAACGGCCCCTAAAACTTAACTAAAATGATATAGCTGATAGTAGAGTTAATGTGAGTCGAATTGACGATATAGCTATTTATATAATTTTTACCATGCGCTAAATTTGGTTCGACTGTTTCAGCCAGTCTTAACTTAAAACATAAAAACTCTAAAAACTTTACAGCAAACATATATACACAATCATTCCGTAGTCTACAGTTTTCATGAATTTCTTTACAAGAAATCTAAAAACCTACTAGTTATTGTAAAACCAAAATGTAAAATATTAATTCAAGATGCATCACCTAAAATCCTCGGTACAAACTAAAAACAATTGTAGTTTCAATTTTTTAGGTCTTGATATTAAGAAACCTACCCTTATAAATCGACATCGTTATACACCTTGCAGAGTCCTATACGAGGCGTAAGGTCGAAGACATTAAAAACAAGGAAAATTCAGGGGTATTGTTAGAGGGCAATACGCCTCAATATAGCTTATACGACCCCTATACGACACATATAAACGTATACGATATGTATAGTAAATTCGACACTAACTACAAGAACAATTTAGGAGACTGTCTAAGGGGTTATACGGGTTATATAGGGCTAGAAGACCACCATATACGACACATATGGATTATACACCCCATATAAAAATCTAGGAGTGTTGTTTATAATTAAAGAGGTCCTAGTAACCGTATTTTTTTTTTTCGCTCCGAAAGCAAACAAGACAATCTAGTATGATCTTAAATTTATTGCGGCAATGAAAAATAAAGGGCAGAACGTGGTTCTTATAAATTTGGAAGCGACATGTGACACCCAACAAGCTCTTTGCAGCTTTCTACACCCTAAAGTGCCTCTATCACGTTGCATCGAAGAATATGATAGCATTTTATATTTGAAAATCACGGTTTATAGCAATATACGATATATATAATCTATTAAACCTACATATAGGCATTGCTGTCACAAAAGTCTAAATTGGGGCTTCATTTGACTTCACTATATTTTTATTCCCTGGCTTAAAGAAACCCCACGTTTTTTCTTCAATTAAGAGAAAATTTTATGTTTCTACACCTCACTTGTGAAATATTAGTGAATTATTTAGTTTTGACAGGAATCGTGAGTATACAATATATATACATCTTTAATATAAAAAACTATTTAAAATTTCAGGCTCTTGAGGAGATGGTTTCCCCCAATCCATGACAAGCAAAGATCATGTGTAACATTGGCAGTCATTCAACTATTAGAAAATCCAATGTAGCATGATAGTGCAAAGCATGTGAAAGTTTATGAACACTTATCAAGGAAAGTTAGAACCTAAACTTATAGAGTGTCATTTATACGATTTGAAAACCAGACGACAGGCATTATAACAAAGGTGGTTAACGGAAGGATCTTCAACAACTATTTAACTTGAAAAGGAGTATAGGGATAACTTTGACCATCATATCCCATTACAAAATTAAAAGGAACAAGTATAGGAAGGATATATATATGTTTTCTTATATATTCTACATCACCATCTATGTGTTAGTCCTTGTGTATCCTTGTAATAAAAATCTATACGATACGTTTCAATACCTGTTAACAAAGATTGGATAGAATATTGCCCTTTCAAAAATACAATAAAAGTCAAACGATGAATAATAAAATTCAAATGATTACCAAAAACTAGAACAATGTAGAATCAAACCGTATATTTACGAAATGAAACAGCTTGCTTCCAATTCTTACGTCAATGATCAAAGTGAATTTGGGGAGAATGAACGTCAAACATGGAACGCGAAGAATGCAAGTGAGAGACAAATAGACGGGTAAGGTCTCATAAAAAGGATAGATGAATATAAAAAAAAAGTTACCCTCACGTGATACACACGTCACAATAATTGAACATTTGACTAAAGAACCTAACGTTTACAAACCATTTACTTAAAAATATCCAATATAGTTAACGAAACATTAAAAAAAAATCTAAGTATAAAGATAAAGCATTTTTTTATTTAATCTAAATAAAGCAAACAAAATAATCATTATTGCATTGAGTGGGGAGGAAAAGGTGATCGATAGGGGAGAAGTTGAAGCTATTTCGAGTAATGTGTCACGAAAAATCGTTATATTAATCAGCCACACTTGTGTGTCAAACCTTTTTTCTAAAATATTATCGTTACAATATTCGTCATCAACGGTGTGCTAGCTATAATTATAAATACACCATCCATGATGATCACTCAACACAAAACCACAAGCACCATTGTATTCACTATTCACTCGGCTCCCCCTAATCAACCCCTTGATCATCCGCATTTGTGACACAATGTGGAGTTTGTTGCAACAGGTTCCCTTATACATTTTGCCATTGATCGTCGGTGCAGCATTTCTGTTAATCAAATGGTACAACTCAACACCACCAATCACCACCAAGAAGCTACCACCATCGCCACCGCGGTTGCCGCTCATCGGCAACCTCCACCAGCTCAAGGAACCGTCCACGAAGCCTTCGAATCCGTCGCCAAACGTTATGGCGACCCCAACGGCCTCATGTTCGTCTACGTGGGCACTTACCAAGTTTGGTGGTCTCCACAACCGAAGCGGCTCGCGAGATCATGAAAACACATGACATAGCCTTTGCTGACAGACCCGCGACACGAATGTTTAAGGCGATTTCTTATAATCTCAAGGATGCCACCATCACTCCGTATGGTGAGCATTGGAGGCAAGTGAAGAGCATTCTAACTTTACATCTTTTGTGTAACAAAACAGTGCAAACATTCGAGGCGATGAGGCGAAGGATAATCGCGGGCTACGTAAAAGAAATAGAGCAGTGTTTTTTGGCTAACAAGCCTGTAGACGTGACTTCTATGTCGTTTTCGATCACAAACGATGTCACTTGTATGGCGGCGTTTGGGCGAACGTATAACGACGGGGAGATCGGGAGGAGGTTCAAGAAGCTCATGAAAGAGATCTCTGAGATGTTGGGGACATTTACTTTGAGGATGCTATTCCTCAGCTTGCAGTGGTTGATGTTATTAGAGGTGTTAGAGCTAGAGTGGACAGAATTACCTTAACTTTGGGGAGTTCTTAACGGGTGCGGTCCAAGAGCGGTTATCGAGGACTAGCCCCGATCCGGTTGTTACCGAAGACGGGTTCAAACCGCTGATAGAAGTACTGCTCAAGATTCAGGAGGAAGATAATATTGGAATCAAGATTGATTCAGAAGTCCTCAAAGCACTCCTTTTGGTATATCTTTCTATATATCTCTCTTTATATTCTGTAACAGTGCGTACGTTGCTGCTACGGATACAACAGCGTCGGTGATCCAATGGGTGATGACGGTGTTTATGAGGAATCCGGATATCAGGAAGAAGGCTCAGGATGAAGTAAAGACGGTACTTAACGGGTACTTAACGGAAGGAAAGACATAACCGGTGAGATCTAGAGAAGATGACATATCTCAAGGCTGTGATCATGGAAAGCATGCGGTTGCACCTCCTGTCCCGATTCTACTGCCACGAGTCGCGCGACAGGATGTCAACGTAATGGGGTATGATATCGCGAAAGGGACTAGAGTGTACGTTAACGTGTACTCGGTTATGAAAGATCCTAAAGTGTGGGATAAACCTGAGAAGTTTGTGCCTGAGAGGTTCTGGAGTCATCTAGTGATTTTGTGAGGCATAATTTTGAGTGATTCCTTTCGGGGCGCGGAAGGAGGGCTTGTCCCGGGAGGATATATTCAATGGCGATCGATGAGATGACGTTGGCTACGTTTTTATATAAATTCGATTGGTCGTTGCCGCAGGGTGTTAAGCCGGAGGACATAGATATGGAAGGGACATTTGGTCTGGCTAACCATAAGAAAGTGCCATTGCTTGCTATTGGCAAACCTATCACTATCACTAGTGATGGTAACTAAGTGAGTATGATCATCTTAGTTACTTAACAATGTTTCAAATAAAGGAGCAACGGTTGTAGTCTCTTTGAGATCAGTTTACGATCTGTTTTCTTTTTTCTTTTGTTTTATATCAATTGTTGTGACATTATACACGATTGCGTGGTGGTTGAAATGATATTGTTTTTTTAACAGCAGGTAACTCCATGTGAACAAATGTGTTTTTGTTAACGTTAAATGTACTCTACTTTTACTCCTAAATTACTCAAAATCAGTTTGCATCATACTTAAAATTGAACTAAAGACCTCTTTTAAAAAACAAAAACATCTATCAAATAGGTTATAACCCCACATTAACATGTTACCAAATATGTAGTCGCTGAAGTTAGTGAGTCTTGGTGACTAAAAACACGTTCACGTGCTATTGAATAATTGAGACCAAAACATATCATTGAGATTATTTACTCAAGAACTAATTCTATCAACAAATATTCTTGCAATAATAGTGATACTGATACGTAAGGATGAAAATTTAAAATATTATCTTGAATATATATAGGCATAGTATGAAAAAATGTGGTCTTATTTTGAAACTGAATTAAGAATGTGGGACCCAACGTGCCCTTGGCAGCTTATATTCTTGCAATAATAGTGATACTGATACGTAAGGATGAAATTTAAAATATTATCTTGAATATATATAGGCATAGTATGAAAAAATGTGGTCTTATTTTGAAACTGAAAAAATGTGGGACCCACGTGCCCTTGGCAGCTTCCTAATTAACATTGCTGATCCTTATGATTTATGTTTATCAATTATCTACCCGTCGCTACAAATCAAAACACCGTGTTCTTTAATGATAACAATCCATAGCAAAATGATGTTGTGAAGTGTTCAAAGTAATTAATCGTTCAACACAAAAGGATGATAAACAAATAATTGTATTTAAGACTCAGTAAAGGTATAACAATTACAACATATCAAAAGAAGAATATATAAACTGTTTAACCTAATCTTTACCTGATTGCATCTTGCCCCTTTCTCGTGAACCTTTTCCACAAACCGTCCAGAAAAACTGTTGTCGTGTGTCTTCTCAAACTGCATTGAGTTCGTTTTTCGGTCAATAGCAGCCCAACAATCAAAGAGTTGGCCCAGAAATATATAGTGACCAGAATCAGCCCATTTGATCCGAAAGTTGTTTCTATTTCTTTTTTAATTAAGCCCAAATCATCTTTTAATTGCAATGCCGAATAGCCAATCACTTCCTGTAATCAAATCAATGTTATTTTCTTGTGACAATGTAAATTGTATAGTTCATCGAATCCACAAATACTTAACAACCTTGAGAAAATAATAAATTGGATATGGATCTCAACGATTAAACAACCAACTTGACTTATAACTTATAACTAGTATTAAGCCCTCGCGTTGCGGGGAGACGTAAAAACGTGCCAAGTAATATCAATGTCAACGACCACTAACACCAGAAGAGCTCACATTAAAAAGAAATAAAATCAAATGAAAAGTAAAAAGACATATGAATAAACTTGAACCACACACGCAAACGAAAAACATTAAATACAATAACTAAGTCAATCTAGACCCCGCATGTTGCGACGGAGCTGCTAAAATAAAAAAATAAGCATAGCAATGTTGAACCGTACACAATATTACGACGTATTAACTCTCAAAATTTAAACCGAAATGTAAAACGAAATAACTATAAAGATGAAAGTATAGAGAGTAAAATTGAAAGTAAAACATTAAGAGTAAATAGTAAAAACTATAAAAGTATTGGGTTTTAAAATAATTTTAAAAGAGAGAAAAAAAAAAGTCATATACAACCTTAATGCTTAGTGTATAATATTTAATTCAATTTTAGGTTGTTAATTAGTAATATTTAAATGCCAATTTGAGTATGCAATAAAAGAACATTCCGGATAATTATCAAAGTTTAAAAAAAATATCCATAATTATAGGTATATTTAAATGATAGATTTGTAAATATATTTAAATGATAAGATTTGTAAACCATTCCAAAACTAAATTTATTTGATAGATGGGCCGAATCAAAAGTAAATTCACTTAACAAAATAAGACGTCCTCAAGACAAAACATTGATAACAAATTAATGTACTCTTCAAGTAAAAGGTTGAAAGGTTGTGTTTGAATGTCGTAAAAATGCAATTGGTGGTATTTTAACAGGGGAGTAAAGATAAAGTTTCATGTTGTGTTCACCGGAAAATTAAAATAATAAAAAAAGAAAAGGAAAATAAATTAACAAACCAAAACCTTATCAATTTTATTTTAGTATCCCTTTGAAATTAAACCAGAATCTCAACCCTCAAATTCATATCCAGATTACTTTAGCGAAAGAGATAACCATGGAAGTTCAGTCGAGCTCTAAAGTATCTCTTCCAATCTCCAAAAGATCATCAAAACGATTCTTGGTTGACAGACGCTACGGCTATGTGTATATTTCTCTTATATTACTCTCTCGATTCTTCAATCTTACGATTACAGTAGCTATAAATCCCCTAATTGTATTGCAGATACGATGACTGGATAGAACCTTCGGAAGTTGCTCTAGCCTATGGCGTGGAATGTAGTTGCTTTATCCTCTTCTAATCGATTCTTTCTTACAAATTCTTAATGCTCACATTTTCACTACAGAAATCGAAGAAATTTAGGGTTTTAGTCTTTAGAACTAGATTTTTTTGAAGAAGTTTTATGAATTTGGATGGGAGTAACTTTTGAAATTCATAAGCAAAAATAAGCTTCTGTTTTAGGGTTTGTGAAATTATGTTTGTTGATGATAAAGTGAAAGAAGTCATGATAATCTATTTTATTTTATGAAGGTTTTGCATTGTGCCTCTTGGGAAAGCTTTGTTTAAAGTGGTTTCTGAAACGGTATGATTGGCTTTTCCTTTAACTTCTTATTTGAGATTTTAGAGCTTAAGGCATTCATGTTCTGGCTTTGTTTAAACATATTGTATTTTGTGTAAGTTTGCTGAAAGTCTAAAACCTAGATGAAGGCATAATGTTGAGTCAAATTTTATCAAGAAACTCTAGGCAACTAGATTTTTGCAAGTATGAGGGAGGGTATGTCAACAAAGATATCTAGAACTGAAGTCATGTTGTGACCTAGCTAAGCTACATAGGCAAATTCCTAATAGAAGATACATATTGTTGAAAGTTTCATGTCGTCTTTACTTTTTTTTTTTTGGAATTCGTATCAATGCGTTTTCTTCTTAATTTGCCTATATCTTTATGTATCTTATGGGATTAAAGTTATTGTCATGCTTAAGGATAAATAAAGTAATATGAAAACAGCAAGCTTTATTATATACTTCTGTTAGAGAATAGAGAGTCAAGAGGAAGGATATCTTTATATTTTGTTAGAGTCATAGTCATACCTAGTATATCTCGTCCATAGCAGGGCTTCGGACAGGGTCTGAGCAAGTTAGGATGTAGGCAAGTCTTACCTCTATCCTAGAGGATAAGGAGGCTGCTTTCGGTGAGACCCTCGGCTCTAGCGCTCAGAATAGGATCAAACGACCGTAGAACGTGAACACAATAATCACAAAAGAAACACAAATATACAGGATATACAAGAAGCACTCATTGGCACTTTATCAGATATCTTTATATTTTGTGAAACGTTTAATTGATTTTAGTATATGCATGAAATTGGTATGTCCTGATGGTAGATATCCACTAATTTTCTTATGTACATGAAACTCAAGAAAGATAAATATAAGAACCCCTTGTTTTCATGAATCCTCTTATAGTTATGCATACTACTTACATTTCTATAGCATGTTTTTGACAATTCAAGCAACACAAACTGAAGTGATGATTCTGTTCTACAAACAAGTGATGATTCTTTTCTACAAAACAGGTGAACCTTGCAGCAAGCCGAACCATTGAAGTTCTTCAGCAACCAGATCAGTTTTCATCTCGATCGCTACAAAATGTCAATAATCTTAACAACCAGCTTCACCAAGTGATGTTTTCTATGAAGAGCATGCAGTCGGATATTTTCAAGTTCAATGGGATTTCGTTACCAAAGGCCATGAATCGTTGATTACAATGTGTGTCTAGGATGATATTTGTCTAAGAAAATGGGAATGCTTGGATACTTTTTGAGGATGTTTGCACTCAAGCTTAGTATAACATGTGGACAAATAAACCTTTTACTATGTGTTTGAGTGAGTGTTTAACTAGTTAAGTGTAGTCGAGGTAGAACGTGTTAGCATGTAACAGGCTTGGTAGCTTGTAACTGTCTGAGATGAACCAAGTTGCCTTTGGTCAGACGGGCATATTCTGTTACATATAAAAGTTGAGCTGCATTTGAAGTATAATTAACAGAGTTGTTATTATGTTTATTAGATGACTTTCAACTATTAGTTGATTTACTTAAGGTAAATTATATGAAATAAAAATGAGACTTATACTTTTGGTTTTAAATTCTACATATTTTTATTTCAACTTATTCAATAATTTCATAATATAAGTGGCTGAGAAAATTTAGATAGCATATTCTCTCAATTTGAGCTGATATTCTCCCAATTTACAATAGAATGCACGTCTACGATAATTCTTTACTACAACTAAATGTTCTTCTCCTGTTGTTACATGTGTTATACATTAAAAGACATGAAAAATAAAATAATAGCTCAATAAGAAATATAATTAAATGGTATTTGAGTAACTAAAAAGGTTATATCATGAAAAACAATTTATTTTTTTGTGTTTTTGGAAAAAAAAATTTAAGCTAAATTTAGTATATTAAATCTACTTGTAAAAACATAGAAAAAGATTGTGCACCTACTTTGGGGTCCTGTTACATGTTCATTACACTAGATGCACACCCTTTAACCATGTCATGACAACCATTTCAATATTTGAATGTATGTTTGTTGTTTGACATTTAGTTAAAGGACCGTATAACACCTTGGCGTTTTGTTTTTGACGATTCCAGTTAAATAGTCGTACAACCATGTAAACAAACTTAGATTAAACGTTTATCATCTGGTTTTAAATTTCTAACTATCATATAATATCTAGTTTGTAAATAGAAAGCCAATAGCGTGCATAACCTGTCCGTTCTTAAATACTAAAATGTTAAAATACCGCGTGTATATTCCGTTAGTATATCATAAAATATGCAAGGTGAAAACTTGTGATGCCCAAACCTGGGAAATGTTGTCACGCCTACAAACCGTATAAAATTAGAGGACAACCTCTCATCTTCTCCATTCTTCTTATCCTCAAGAACCCACACTCCGATCAAGATCACAACTGAATTCTCCATTAAAATGCGCATCTTTTCGAGGCCACCATGCCTCTCATCATCATCCCATCATTCCAACATCAATCTTTAACCAGACCCCTTTCCATCTCTTTATTTTTCAATTTCAACTTACTCCACTTCATCTCATGTTCATCAGCATCATCTTCTTCCTCCTTTAGTTTCCTTAGCTTTAGACCCTTCAACAAGCGCTTTCATTTCTTCAACCCCCTCGTTCTTCCCTCAAAGAAACCAAGAAACAGCAACGAACCCTACAGACTAACGCCCCTCCGCCGCAGAGCAGCTTCAGGAGACTCTTGAACTTGAATAATATAATCCAAAGGATGTGATGGTGGTGGCGGTGGTGATGGTGATGATGAGCAGAAACAGACTGCGATTAAAGGGACGATTTTAGCGGGTTTGTTGCTTGTGGGTGTTGTTGGTGGATTTGGTACTGTTGGTACATCTAGGGATCAGATCATGCTTTCTTAATTCAATTTCTAGCTTTATTGAAGGTATACCTTATATTTCATAAATTCCCGTGTTGATTGTTGATTTAGGTATCTAGGATGTTCTATTAGGGTATGATATATGGTTACAACTTATTTTCAACCCACCAATTTTAATTGTTCTTTTGTCGAATATGACCTATGGGCTTTAATTACTCTTAAGTAACAATATTCATAGTGCATCCTGCAATGTGGATAAAAGCATTAAGCATGAGCTGCCAAAGTTGCTATAAAGCTATATATTGTATATAAATTAACTTGCTGAGAAGTGGATATGTGTCATATGTAATTGAGAATTATTAGTTATCGGTCATTTTAATAGTTGGTTTGGTAATCATATATGATGTGTTATTTATTTATCAAAATTATGGAAAAAGGGTGGGGCAAAACAAGTCTGCTGGTTAACCCAACCCGAGTCATTTTGGCACTCCCTATAAGCTTACCCTTTTGACTTGTTATCGGTTATCCAAGCAGCCCATATTGCCAGTTGTACTAGAGTTGTTATAAACCTTGAGGAAATTGTTAATATTGTATTTGCGCCATAAATCTGTAACATTTGAAGTTTAAACAAGAAACTAGTATTCTGTTGTTTTTCATGTGCAAAGACTGTCATCGGAAAAGTTAATTATGAAATCTCAGAATTAATAAGCTGCCGATTGAGCTTGATATTTCTCCTATTCCTCAATATTTTGTCACGTGCACAGGATATGGCCCTGCTGGATACGCTCTTTTTGTTGCAGTTATGCTGGCTTGGAAGTAAGTCGCTAAGTCTTGTGTGTGTATTAATGAAATTTGATGATAGTTTTCCATAGATGCTATAATATTACTTGGTCATTTAGTAACAAAAACTGTAATGTTGCAATTCTAGTTTTCCGAGCTGAGTGATTGACGACCGTTTCAGTTTGCCCAACCCACTGAGCCTAGCCATTTTGCCACTTCTGTTTGGCCCGTTCATCGGCACAATAAGACACTGATGCAGATAAGTATTTTCTTGTAGGTACTTGCAATACCAGCAATCCCATTGACAATGTCAGCTGGTCTTCTGTTTGGCTCATTCACAGGCACGATAATTGTCTCTATTAGGGGACCGTAAGTCATCAAAAAGATGTTTACATAACCATTGGAGTACTGTTGACAAATCAATAATCTCTACGTATTTTGCATCTGTTTCAGCTAGCAGCAAGTGTTGCATTTCTAATTGCTAGATATTTTGCGCGTGACCGAATACTTAAAATGGTTGAAGAAAAAAGAAATTTCTTGCAATTGATAAAGCAATTGGAGAAAATGGTTTTAGAGTTGTCACACTTCTCCGTTTGAGCCCATTACTCCCGTTTTCTCTTGGAAATTACTTATACGGACTTACATCAGTCAAGTTTGTTCAATACGTCTTAGGAAGGTCAGCCTTTACGCTAATGAGAAAATTTCATATCTTTTTATGCTCCCTTATGTTATATTAAGATGCAGCACTCCACCTTTTTCAATGTCCCATAAATAATTGAAACATTCCATTCATGGAAGATTATGTCTGCCCATTCTTGCAATTATCTTGTGGATAGAGGAAATTTATCTGTAAATTTGACAAAACGTTATAAAAAACCTGTGATTGTATGCAGTTGGTTGGGGATGCTACCTGGAACATGGGGTATGTTAGCGCTGGTGCATTCGGTCGAGCAATCATTGTGAGTTTTTTTCTTTCAACAGATAAATGGAAAACTAAATGGTAATTGAGCGAGTTTTTTTTCTTTCAAAGATAAATGGAAAAACTAAATGGTAATTGAGCCCCAAGCCCATTATTTTTACTACTGCTTATGCTTATTAAACTGTAACTTTTTGCAGCAAGAAGAATCAGGATTGGGTTATCAGGGGGGACTAATCAGCTTCTGACTTTGGGTGTCGGTTTACTGGCAACAGCCCTGGCTGCAACCTATGTCACACGATTAGCCAAGGTTAGACATTTGGTCATGAGCACTCACTAACTGGATTCTTAAGTTATCATTTTATATTCTCTAATTATTTCTGCTTGCAGGATGCCATGAAAGACATCGAGTAAGACATTTCGCTACTTCTTATTCTGGCATATTCTAAGAGCCTCAATTACAAAATCCATGGCTATCACTTATCAGAATCAGCTATGTGTAAATTATAGATGCCACTTGTTGAAGCAACTGTAAATTTGAACCCCCTTTATTATTAATATCATTTTAAGCACATTTTTGGGTTTGATTTCTACAGTGACAGCTGACTGCTGCCAAGGACTATATGCCATCAGATATGCGAGTCTATAAGCTTTTCTTTTAGTCATGTTATGACTCGCTATCTGGATCACAAGAATTGTCAGAAGTAAACAGCACTGAACCAACTCTGTATAAAACAAAATCCGAAAATGAAACAATAACTGACAAATTAATGTGGCCCATGTGCCCAATATATGTTGCCTGGAGTTATGCAATAACCTGGTTGTAGCTGAGGCTGTGTTGACACACTTTCCACAAGGAACTGGGACATTTTCATAACCACCTGATTGGTTATAGCTGGTTGTATTGAAGTTGGTTGAGAAAGCAGCAGGCGGTCCAACAGAAGGTGGACAGTATACAATATTATCATTAGTGCTCCTTGGTAGACATGGCCTGCATTAGGTGTGGTTTTTCCTCAGCAAAACCACTTTGTGCAGTAGGAACCTATCATGATTGCATGTAGTCAGGGACCTAGGTGCCTATTGTGGTGCACCTGTCTGGGCACAACCAGAACCAGGTTGAACACTTTGTGCATGATAGTCACCAGAGTTCTGAGTGTAGGTTGCTGCATTGGTCCACTTATGCACAAGGGTAAGGCTTTTGCTGGTGTGTTCTGACTGCATGGGGATAGGCAGCAAGGGATTTAGTAAGGAATGACTTGTTAGGGATCCGGGTGTAGATCGACACACAACACAATTCAAACTGCTAGAGAAAATAATAACAAAGATGAACACGCGAGATTTAACGTGGTTCAGTCGATGTGACCTACGTACACGGACTACAACTAGGATATTCTTTTTTTTCTGCCTCACTCGTAAGTAATTACAAGTACAATACACAATATAAATAGAAAAATTAGGGTTTACAATTTAATCCCTAAAAAAATCTTAATGGGCTAAAATTAAATAAAAACGGGCAAGGTCTTTAATTTAAATCTTCTGCCACTGAGTTCCGAGTCCAAATCAAGACTCCACAAACCCAACAATCTCTCACTTGGAGGCTTAATCATCTTCACTGTCTTTCTATCACTTGTAATTCTTCCTCGTCTTCCTGGTTGCAGCGGCCTTCTCATCATATGAAGGCCCAGCTTGCTTCAACATATCAATCAGCTATTCTCCGTCCCTATCGGCTCCCATTGAAACAAACTGTCAGATCCTAGAACACCCTGAGAACAAACACTCTCCATATTCAGCAAGTAATCACCCTGAGAACAAACACTCTCCATATTCAGCAAGTAATCATATGGAGAGATTTTATTAGATGAAATATTAGTTCTTTTAACCCACTGTCGTCTAGGAACTGTAACTGAAGCACAACCTTTGCTCCCATTGCCACGAAATCCTCTGACCGGTTTACTTGAACTTTTCCATGCACATTCACTCTGAATCTTTTCCGTGACTCTTGGTTTTTTACTTTCAAAGCAAACCTTCTTTTGCTCATGAGATTCTGTGAATTGGATTTTAGTCTTCTTCAGAACTGGAACGTCACTTCCTTCAGGCGGTAAACTGACTATATACAATGAACTCATTTTCTTTTCACGAACAATGACAAGATTCCCTTAAACAACTTTCACTGCTTATTTCCGAACTTACATCATGTCCCTGTTCATCCAATTGACTGACAGAAATCTACTAACTATTTCTTCAAATCAGGAATCACCCTGACATCTTTCAAAGTCCAGGAACCAGCTGAAGTAACTAAATCCATGTCACCTATACCCGTAACATCAAAAACATCATTGTTCGCCAGTTTTACCTTGCCAAAATCACCTTCTTTTAGATTCTTAAATGCTTCGCTACTGTGGGTAGCATGAAACGAAGCTCCAGAATCCATGACCCAGGAATCCACATTGCTCTCCACGCTACATATTAAAGCATCATCGTCTAAGTAGTCTGTTGCAGTGTTAATTTCTTTCTGATCATTCGGACACTGATTCTGAAGTGTCTCACTTGTTTACAGTTCCAACAAGTCACATCATTTCGAGCTCTAGACTAACTCCTTTTCTGTTCTTGCTCCCACTACCTCTGTTATTCTTTCTTTCTCTACCAACATTCAGTAATTCACTTGATGATTCACATGAATTTCTTCGTCTGATGTTTCACCATAATAATATCCCGAATCCCTTTTAAAGTGAACGCGCTGGTGGAACTAGTAATCGCTGTAACAGTACCAGCTCAACTATCAGGCAATGATGATAACAGTAGTAGACCTCGAACCTCATCCTTGAATTTGATGCCAACTGACCCAAGTCTTGACAAAATCGAGTTCAGTGTGTTGATGTGCATTAAAACTGAACTTCTCTCTTTCATCTTTGTATTAACCAGCTCTCGAATCAAGAAAACTTTATTTGCTGCCGAAGGCTTCTCGTACATATTAGATAACGCATCCATGAACCTTTCGTTGTAGTTTTCTTCAGAATGTTGAACGCAACATCCTTTGTCAGCAACAACCTAATAACCGCCTTGGCCTTTTTATCTAAAGTTTCCAACTCAATTGCTTTCATCTTTTCTAGTTTATCACCTAAAACAACATCCAAGTCTTTCTCAACAAGCAAATCCTCCATTTGCATTTCTACCAACCAAAGTCATTTCCATTAAACTTCTCAATATGTAGTTTCCGCTCTCACCATTTATCGCAAACTACAATATGTTTACTAATCGAGTCAAGACTGAAAGTAGTGCCAAACACAACTATGGCCGGCTGTCTGAACTTGAGTGTTGTTTATTGAACACTACCATTTTCCTCAGTCTTAAAAAATAGTAAACAAACGAGTTCAATAATACGCTTGAATTCCCAACTTTGGATGTTGATAATGATATCAAGAATACTTGGATAACCCAAAATAACCAATCCCACCGATCTTGGCTACACTATCACAAATCTATTTGTTTCTTCTAATCGATCCAAAAAACGGTAGCGATATGCTGCTTACTAAAAAAAGGGCAACAATCTGTTTTTTTCTTTTTGGGCGACACAAATAAAACCACAGGAGCAGGACCGCTCTATATATATTTTTTTAATTTTATTTTTCCCTTGCTCGATGCAAATATAAGAAAAATAAAGCCCCACAAAGAAAAAAATAAAAAAACCTCAACAATATTGTTTCTGCTCCATTATTCGATGCCAGTTATCAAAACAAAGAAACTTTTTTTTTATTTCTTCTTTCTTGATTTGCGCGAACAATAGCATCCACCAACAGAAACCCAAAATTAATTTTTTTTCTTCCTTTATACTTCTTGATCAATAAATGGGTTGATGAAGGCGATCGGCCATAACCGGCGACGGGTTTGCTTACGGCTAACCCTAGATCCGGTGTAACTCTCTCGCGTTGTGTTTCTCCCGTGTTCAACGACCCGTAGCTCTTATACCACTTGTTAGGGATCCGGGTGTAGATCGACACATAAACACAATCAAACTGCGAGAGAAATAATAACAAAGATAAATACACGAGATTAACGTGGTTCGGTCGATGTGACCTACGTCCACGGGCTACAACCAAGATATTCTTTTATGCTTTATTTCTCACTCGTGAGAAATTACAAGTACAATACACAATATAAATAGGGAAAATTAGGGTTTACAATTTAATCCATAAGAAAATGTTAATGGACTAAAATTAAATAAAAACAGATCAGGACTTTCATTAATTTAATCTGCCACTTATTTGTTTTTAACCCGAGCTCAAATCAAAACTCCACAAACCTAACATGACTAATGTCTCCACTGTGACTTGACATTAGTTGATCATAGGACCCTGTTGTATGCGGGTGGCTACCATAATTTTCATCCAGAAGATCCATTTTATAGCACTATATGCGCCAGTAGCCTCTTAACATGCATCAAAGTGTCTTTTTTAACACAAAGTTAACAGAAATCTTCTGACATATCTAGATCTTGTTGAGACGAATCACTTGGCAAATAAATCCTAATAATTGAAAAGTCAATCGAAGCTAATCGCAGCATTTACTCCAGTTTATTAATTAATATGAGTTCAATTTGAGTAACATTGACTTTTTCTTTTTATGAAATGAACAGATGTAACCATACAATTCAATAAGGATACTCACGAGTGAAACTATATATAATGAATTAAATAGTTAAAACTATAAGTTTTTTTGTTTACAGATATAGACAACGTTAATCTTAAAATGAGATAAACAACATACCGTTATTTTACAAAAAACTAATAGCTCAGCATGTTGAGAACATGAAGTACATTGTTCTATAAACTCATACCATATGTGAAAAACAAGAAGAAAAGCAAGAACATAGAAACTTCTACAATCAAGAACACCAAATGTGACTTTTTCTATATTTCATATGTGCAAATAAATCATTCAAATGGTTCAAAAATTTGACTAAAGCAAATGTACATCCATGTAAAAATTAAATATGGAACCATGATAAATAAATACATTCTCAAAGGCGTAACACTATTTTCTAACGGGTTGATTCTATAAAAGAAATCAAATCTGGTTATTTAATCGGATACTTTGTGGAGCAACAACACATTCTTGTTAAGAATGGGGTACAAGGTAAATAATGGAGTTAGGTTGTTTATTCAAAAACTGTGAATTAACTTGAAATGACGTAGATCCTGGTGTCAAGTAATCTGTACTAGTGCCTCATACGATATTGTCTGCTCTTGTTTGGATGATGGATGATATACAGAGACCAAGAATTCAAAACTTCCACTTCCAACGGTAACGACAACGGGTCGAACGAGATACAGGAATCACCACTCGTACGCTCGTCGGGCTCCCTAAACGGGTTGTAGGATACAGGCGACACCACCCACAATCGGTTTAGACTCCAAAGATCACCTTCCTAAACCGCCAAATAAAGGAATAGCAATGGAGAAATAGGGTTCTTCACAAGAAGAAAAAAATCTAAATATTTCTGGATCCTTCATTCATTCGTTGATCCCATACATAAAGGAAAACTAAGAAAATACGTGGCCACTACTACTGAAAATAAGGACCACTACTGAAAGTAAGGGCCACCACTAATAAAAATAAGAAACACATGATTGACATGAAATAAAATAACATAATTCAGAAAATAAAATAAATAAAAAAAAGACAACGTGGGGCGGTGGCTATGCATGGAGATCACGTAGCTCCTTGGATCAACGAAACCCACATGACTTTAATCGAATCTTCTTCCACGTCCGACTCGATCAGCTGCAACGTTTTATTAACGGCTACCTCATTCAAATCCTCGGTCGTGTGTCCATCATTCCCGCCATCTTGAAAAGAGTTTGTCTTCAAACTCAGAAGGGGATCTTCGGGATCATAATATGGCTGCAAGTCGGCGACGTTGAATGTGGAAGAAACATTCGAATCACCCGGTAATTCGACCTTATAGGCGTTGTCGTTGACCTTAGCAAGCACTCAAAAGGACCATCAGAGCGGGCATTAAGCTTCGAACGCCTCTTCGCAGGAAAACGTTCTTTACGAAAGTGAACCCAAACTAAGTCACCGGGCTGAAATACAAGACTATGACGACCCTTATCCACGCGACGCTTGACTCGTTCATTCATCTGCTCAATTCGCTGACGGACAGTGTCATGAATGGTTTGTATGTTAACGGCCATTTGATCCCCCTCGGAACTAAAACGATTAGCAATATCAACCACAGCCAAATCAATTGGTGCACATGGATTGTTACCATAGACGATCATGAAAGGACTATAACCCGTGGTTTTGTGAGGTGCGCGATTGTATGCGAACTCAACGTGAGCTAGTAAGTCGTCCATTGCTTAACGTTGGTCTTAATGAAAGATCGTAAAAGCGTGCCCAACGTCTGTTCGTCACTTCCGTCTGGCCGTCAGTCTGGGGTGGCTGGAAGTACTATATTTAAGCTTAGTACCCAACCTCTTCCACAAAGTCATCCAAAAATGACTCAAAAATTTAACATAATGATCGCTGACAAGAGTCTTTGGCAAGCCATGCAAGCGAAAACCTCCTGAAAATACAAATAGCAACTTGAACTGCATCATAGGTGGTGTGACATGCGAGAAAATGGACCATCTTAGAGAAGCGATCCACCACAACGAGGATAGAGTCCTTGTTACGTTTGGTGCGGGGTAGCCTCGTAATGAAGTCGAGGCTGACATCTTCCCAAGGAGCATTCGGAACAGGTAGCGGCATATAGAGCCCATGTGGAGAGGAACGACTCTTGGCGCGGTGGCACGTAGCACATCGCCGGATTAAATGTTCAACATCGCGCGCCAATTTGGACCAGAAAAAATGTTGCTTCACCATCATTGTGGTCTTTTCAGTGCCGAAGTGACCCGCTAACCCGCCCTCATGAACTTCTTTAATCACAGACTCCCGTAGACTAACTTTGGGAATACAAAGCCGGGTCCCTTTAAAGAGGTACCCATCTAGTATATGAAAATCACGAACTGCTTGGTGTTGGCATCGGATGAAAAGATCCCCGAATTCAAGATCAGTAGAATATGTATCTTTAATGGCTTCAAACCCCACAAATCTGGGAAACAGTGTATGCAAGAGCAGGTACTTCCGAGATAGCGCATCGGCACCTTTGTTCAATTTTCCCGAATTATGCTGAATGGTGAAATTAAAAATCTGCAGAAACTCAACCCACTTAGCGTGACGTGGTTGTAGTTTATGCTGCCCTTGAATGTACTTGAGTGCCTCATGGTCAGAATGGAGTACGAATTCCTTAAAGATCAGGTAATGTTGCCAATGATCAAGGGCACGAATAATTGCATAAAACTCCTTATCATGCGTAGAATACCTTCGTTAGCATCGTTGAATTTTTCGCTAAAGTACGCCAACGGACGACCACGTTGGGTGAGAACTGCCCCTATCCCGACACCGGAAGCATCACACTCTACTTCAAACACCTCCTCGAAACATGGCAGAGCTAGAACCGGAGTCGATGATAATTGGCGTTTAAGTTCTTCAAAAGCATGTTGAGCCTGATCATCCACATGTTTAAGTTTGGTAAGTTCAGTCATGGGCGCCACAATTGTGCTGAAATTCCGCACAAAACGACGATAAAACGAAGCTAGCCGTGAAAGATGCGAATCTGCTGAATGGGCTGCGGGGTGGGCCAATCACGAATAGCCTGAACTTTCTGCTCGTCAACCCGAATCCCTTGGCCAGAGACCAAATAACCCAAGAACGTAACTTTGGGTGAGAAGAACTCGCACTTCTCTTGATTGCCAAATAATTGTTCCTTGGCGAGGACCTCAAACAGTTGTCGCAAATGGTCGCAATGCTCATGCTCCGTTTTACTATAAATCAAAATATCGTCAAAATACACCACAATAAATCGCCAATGAACTGTTTGAGCACGTGGTTCATAAGACGCATGAACGTGCTCGATGCATTCGACAGCCCGAAAGGCATGACGAGCCACTCATACAATCCATCCTTGGTTTTAAAAGCCGTCTTCCACTCGTCTCCTTCGAAGATTCGTATTTGATGGTACCCACTCCTCAGATCCACTTTAGAAAAATTTGCGAACCATGTAACTCATCAAGCATATCATCAAGCCTTGGTATAGGGAATCGATATTTAATGGTGATCTTGTTGATGGCTCTACTATCACAACACATCCTCCACTCACCATTTTTCTTTGGTACCAACAGGGTCGGTACTGCACATGGGCTAAGAGACTCCTAATAAGTCCTTTCTCCAACAGTGCATCTACTTGTTTGCGAATCTCAATGGTCTCTTGGGGGTTCGATCGGTATGCGGGTTTATTGGGTAAGGCGGCCCCCGAAAGAAGATCGATTTTGTGCTGGATAGAACGGAGTGGGGGTAAGCCGGACGGGATTTCTGCAGGGAAAACATGGGCGTAGGCTTCAAGCAAAGGTGGTAACATGGGGTGTGGGGTAGTTAGGACTGGCTCAGTTTCATCATCTAGTCCGAATAAAATAAGTTCTCTTAGTGGAAAGAACTCATGTTGTTCGGCTTTCAACAAAGTGGTTAAGGGCATTTGTTTCTTGGGTGGGCTCAAGGGTTGCATGGGGGTTAAGGTGATTTTTCGGGTATCATGAGTAAAGGAGTAGGTATTCAAGTAGCCATCGTGCATGACCCGCTTATCAAATAACCATGGGCGGCCCAGCAAAACATGACATGCATCCATAGGAATTACGTCACACCATATTCGATCCTCATACTTCCGACCGATACTTATAGAAAGCAAAATTCGACGTGAAACTTGTAAACCCTTACCTGGATTCAACCACTGGATAACATAAGGATCCGGATGCGGCTCAGTCTGTAAGTTCAACTTTGTTATCAGTGTTTGCGAAGCGACGTTAGTGCAACTTCCCCCGTCGATGATCAAAGTACAGACCTTGTGATCGATAGTGCACCGTGTATGAAAGATAGCCTCGCGATGTTGGTTTCCGTTTTGTTGGGGTATACTGTTCAGGGCTCGGCGGACGACTAATACTTCTCCTTCATCGGGGCCCAATATAGTTTCTTCTAGAGAGTCTGGCAGTGGAACAACATCCGCCCCATCAGAAAAGGTCCACGAGTCGTCCACGGATTCGAAGTCAGCTAGGGTTACCATCTTTTTGTTCGGGCACTTGGAGGCAATATGGCCTAGGCCTTGACAACGAAAACAACGTCGTGGGGGCCTGGGCTGAGGTGGAGG
Source organism: Flaveria sonorensis (assembly GCA_025506505.1). NCBI lineage: Eukaryota > Viridiplantae > Streptophyta > Magnoliopsida > Asterales > Asteraceae > Flaveria > Flaveria sonorensis. The sequence goes on from CM046432.1 coordinate 77,146,852, forward strand.
GTTCTCGGTTTGAATGTTAGGTTTAGGTGGGTGGTAGGCTTTTGGGGAATGGTGGGTTTAGGGTTTGGCCGAGAAAAAATGGTTTTGCCTTTGGCTTTGTGCTGCAAATCGACTTTATGAGCCAGCATCGACAGTTCTTCTAGAGTGGCGTAGGGGTACAATTCGACTACATTGGCAATGTGGGCGTCCAATCCTCCCAAATACCGAACCAGGGTCTGCGGTTCGTCTTCGGGTAGGTCACACTTCATGATCAGGTATTCGAACTCCCGCGTGTACTCCTCGACAGAACGACCGGATTGTTTGAGGTTGTGGAGTTATGAAAAACTCGCCTGTATATAATAAGATAGCAGGAACTTCTCCTTCAACAATCGCTTCATCTTTGCCCAATCCTTCATCTTACCTTTGCCTGCTCATTCCCGTTTATGCACACATTAGCCCACCATGTTGACGCATACTTTCGCAACTTCAAGGAGACGACCTTAACTTTGTTGGCTTCGGTGGTCTGTCGATAGTCAAAGACATGTTCCACCGTGCGGATTCAGTCAACAAATTCATCAGGATCCAACCGTCCATCGTACTCCGGAATGTCCACTTTGATATCCCGCGAGTAAGATGAATCGGAACCTTTCCTTCCGCCAGTTCCAGATCCACGAATGGATAAGTTGTCTTCTTCATCACCACTATCTTCATGTTCAGATGTTTCCTTGCGATTTACCGACAATTCTTTGATCTGCTCCTGCATAAGTTTCATTTGCTCGACCATCGCTAATTTTCAGCCTCCAAAGTTTCGATGACCTTCTTCAATTCAGTACTGCTACGGGTATCCATGATGTTAAAATCCTAAGCTCTGATACCAAGATGATATACAGAGACCAAGAATTCAAAACTTCCACTTCCAACGGTAACGACAACGGGTCGAACGAGATACAGAAATCACCACTCGTACGCTCGTCGGGCTCCCTAAACGGATTGTAGGATACAGGCGACACCACCCACAATCGGTTTAGACTCCAAAGATCACCTTCCTAAACTGCCAAATAAAGGAATAGCAATGGAGAAATAGGGTTCTTCACAAGAAGAAAAAAATCTAAATATTTATGGATCCTTCATTCATTCGTTGATCTCATACATAAAGGAAAACTAAGAAAATACGTGGCCACTACTACTGAAAATAAGGACCACTACTAAAAGTAAGGGCCGCCACTAATGAAAATAAGGAACACATGATTGACATGATATAAAATAACATAATTCAGAAAATAAAATAAATAAAATAAATAAAAAAAGACAACGTGAGGCGGTGGCTATGCATGGAGATCACGTAGCTCCTTGGATCAACGAAACCCACATGACTTTAATCGAATCTTCTTCCACGTCCGACTCGATCAGCTGCAACGTTTTATTAACGGCTACCTCATTCAAATCCTCGGTCGTGTGTCCATCAATGGAAAGTGGCCCCTTGTAACTTGTGATCTAGTTTTATGAGCAAACTCAAGGAATCATCATCAGCCTGTGCCTCCATGTCCTGCACACCTTTATCAAATTTCCAAATTTTATATCAGAAATTATACCAATGAAATATTTCTAAATCTTTACAGTTTGTGATTTACTGTGTCAACTCTTACTCCCCATTTTGAGTAGCAGTGACATGAGCTAACATGCAGGCTTGTTTTTCGATCATATAACGTACTTGCTAGCAAGTTCGTGTAACATAAGGTAGAGGATTGTGGCATAATTTGCAACTATTAGAAAGTAACAACATATTAGTATAAGTAGTCATAAATTCTGAGTAGATAATACTTGTCATGAGGATCATGTCTGTTGATTATATTAAGAAGACAACATATCCCAATTATGATTGGTCTAGATATGTTTAAATTTGTCAAAAAATCAAGATAATTCTATAATAATATTTGAAAAAGTTTTGAATAAATTACCCTTTAGTCCATCATGAGAATTCAGTTTTGCTTGACTCCCCTCTGTTTTTCTCAGCCCTCTATTGAGCCTTCACCGGACTACCAGTAGACATTGTATGCTCAATCTGTAACATTGAAATCAAAATGTTTAAGGAACATTAATCAAGAAAACATATCCTTTCTAAAAAGACCCCAACTATAAAATCTTAATCTCTGACCCTGAATCATGTTACCGTCATATTTTGCTACCTTCATATTTTCAACAGTTTCTTGTTACCGTCAAATTTTCAACAGTAGCTGATCTTGACCCTGAATCATGATCTATTGTTGAAAATATGATGTTTTGGTAAAAAATAAGCAAGGTTTTGTATTCATACCTCTACAATTCTTACAGAAAATATTGACCCAACCATTAATGGTAGGCAGAGAATAAAAGCAGCAGCTAGAAAAGTAAACATGGTTGCTCATCTCTTGTTCCTAAAGAACACACTGCAAAGGCAAATGATACTGAACTGTTTGAAACACGGGTAATTTGGCTTATGGAAATGAAATTTTTCAAGAAAATGAAGGTAAATAACTTACACAGAAGGTAATCACTATCTACACTTCTCTTCTTGAAAGAGTGCTGCTGCAATCATCACATGGTATTTTGGCCTTGGGGTGACACGTAGGGGACTTTTTATCATAGAAGAAAGCTTTTTATCACGACACTGATTCCATGATTGACATTAAAACCTGAGTGTTGCATCCCCTTTCTTGACCAATGGTGGGTCGTTAGGCCTTCCGTGGTCATCATCGACCCACCTCACCCTCAAATATGCAGGATTATGGCAACATTCTACATTTATGTATCAAGATCACCTGTGTCAACTTGAGAACAAATGTTGAATAGTGCTGTCTAAATCGCCCTTCCACACTCGTAAACCATAGCCTACCTCAACTGCATTTAGCTTAGGAACAACCTGGCCCACCAAAGAGAACATTTTCATGGATGGGCAGTCCTCTATCACTAATCTTTCCAGATTTGGCCATTCAAAACTCCGGTTCCCATAGTGAAAACATGCAAGGTTTGGTAGCTTTATCAATCGAACAGTGTGAACCTTAGGAAACACGACTTTTACAATGACATTTTCTTCCATTTGTTCTAGAATATTCTCGAGCAACCGGCATTGATTTACATATAACTCTTCCAGGTTCTGCAGCCTTGGGATTAAACTCAAGGGTATAAGTTTGACCAACTTGTTGCAGTTTCTCACCTCTAGGATGCTAAGTTGACTGAATGATTCAGGCACAGTGTCTGTAGGCCATAAAGTATTCACGCACTGAAGGTTGTCAATCCGCAGTTTCTCCAAGCTTGGAAAAACAACCTGTTGTACAGGTTTTAATTGCAAGGTTAGTTTCATGGACAATGCAAACAAAATCCAACAGAAATTAGACAAAACAGAGGCTAGCAAAGCAATCACACAGATGAATTTTAGACCAATTTAATTATGAATACGTTGGTTCAGGTTAGGCTTTATTGATAACAGTTCAACTTTTAAAAAGATGGCTGCAAGGGAAACAGGCCAAATGGGACAAACTAGGAGCATAAAAGGGTCATCATATGACCCAGCTAATCTAAATAGATGGATCATGACCCAGATCCACCCATTTAGGTTTTTATTAACAAAACCTCCTAATCATTATATTAAAAAATCTGGTTGTTATTGTAGTAATATAACTTCCATTGTCACATTTGAAACACCAATTACTTGTAAAAAGTTCAGAAATTTTGAACAAGTGTCTTAGATCAGCCCAACCTGACATGTTTGACACAATCCATTTTGACACGTTACCTCACCAACCCGCCCATTTGACACAAATTTGACTTTCTTTGACCATATCAACTTCAGTTAACAAATTTCAAATAGAAAAAGAAACTTTGTGATTTGGAAGATGTATATACCTTTTCAACAAAGAATGCCTTAACGGAGTTTGAATGGTTTCCTCTAAAAACCCTCCTGACCCTTCACCATTCAAGCTTGACGTTGAAACAAAGGAACCCATTATATAACAATTCATAATCCTTAGCTCTTTCAGAGAGAGCCACCTCAAAACAGACATCCTAGTACAAAACTGGACCAACTTTGGTAGATTCTCAAGCTCAATACTACATATTTGTGGGAGAATCATGTCACTCGGTTCTGATTCTCCTCCATTATATTCAACAATTGTTTTCAGCGATTTACATGATTCTACTTTTAGTTTCTGGAGCCGGGGCACGCCTCTAGCTACCCACGCGGGGAAGATGCAATCAAGGAGGTCACAGCTTGCAACTTCAATAGAAGCAAGTCTCTGAAACCTACTAATTTCATTTGGAGTCTTACTTCTATCCCACCATATTTGTCTCAAATTTGGTAGATTTTCTAAAACTAAATCAACCAATTTGATTAGTGAAACAGAAGAAAAATTTTGGTGAGTTTGTGACTGTTTGATTGTAAAGAGTTGTTTAAGTGAAGCACAATCAATAATATGAATTTCTTCTAATATTTGCAATCTAGGTAGGGTGTCGATTGGTCCAAGATCTAATAGTTGATCACAGCTGATGACTTTCAAGACTTGAAGTTCACAAAAACTCTTATCTAGAAGTTGGGTGTCCCATATGCCAATCATGCTACTCAATCCATCCAGGTATAATGCCTGCAAATTAGGCAATGCAACCTACAAGAGTCCATCACTTAATATTAGAGAGTATATGGTTACATCATTTTCATTGAATCTTAATAATATTATTTACAACAAATCACAGTACTAATTGGGATAAGTAACAGTATCTTCATCAAATTGTTTTTACTATCATTATAGTTCAAATTGACAATTAATGCCATTGTATTTGATTAAAATATAACAAAATGATGTAATTGATATGGTTAAGATTGTAAGCCTGCAAGATAAATCTGTGTTTAAATATGCAATCAGCAAAGGTGTGAAACAACAGCAAATATTTTATCCATTTGTCATTTCCTCATAAAAATAAAACACTTATTTTTTTTCCAATTTCAAGGTAACTTATATCTTCTTTTAGAAAATTCATGTTAAATTACTTGTTTCTCTATGAAAATATTTGGGTTTATAAGATTCATCTATTTTATATATATATTGGAAAATATTTTAAATAATTCAAAAATAGTCACAATGATTTTCACTTAAAATCACAAATAAAATGCCATGATTCTTAATCATTTTTTCGTATCTATTTCTTGTGTCTGTGTGACACAGCTGAAAGTCAATTGTGGACAGCAAATGCCCAGTAAACTAACTAGATAAATTTCGATTTTTCTAGGACATCTGTATGTAATAGTAGTTTCATTTTCGTTTAAATTTTGGGAATATAAAATGGAACATACCTTTTCATTGAAGAGACTCGCTTCCTGATGCACATCAGAAGTAACAAATGCTTTCATTTTAGGGCAACTTTTGATTTCAATCATATCCAGTGATGGAAAAGCTAAACTAGTATTCCCTTTGCAAAAACTTGAAAGTTCTAGAAGATCTTCAAGACTAATGTGACATAATTCAGGCAGAACAACAATATCATCACCTCCTTCATTAGAAAATATCGTCTTCATCATCTTACACGAGCGTACCTTCAATTCTTGAAGTTGAACAAGATTCTTTAATGCACAAACTGAGAAAAGATGGGTCAAACCATCACATTCATAGATATGTAGAGAATTCAAGTTCTGTAAGCCTGTATATGCATGAGGATTAATATTATTGTTCCACCATAGATGTTTTAGTAGTGGTAACTTCCCCAAAATGAGGTCTCTGACAGAAGGTAATGTTGCTAAATGCGCATCATTTTCATTCTGAATATCAAGTTTGTTAAGCTCGCACACCTCTTCTACAGAATCACACCATTCTATGGAGAGAATCTCAAGATTTTGCAACATTTCTGGATATATGCCGGAAATACTAGAACTAGGTTGTCACAGCCAAAAATAATTAGGATCCTCAGGCTGTGAAAGTTTGCAGTAGAAGATTGGCGGGGCCAAATTTCACTGACAGAATTTAGTTCACGTAGAGTCAACTCTTCCAGGGAAAGAAAATCAATCTGCAATATTGACACCATCGCATCAAAATTCTTGTTCAGCAACTAGAGGTGGCAAGATGGGTTGGTCTGGTGGGTTGGGGAACAGGTCAATACAGGTTATTTCTTCAACAAGTCAGGTTGGGTTGACCAAAAATAAATTCTGCTCATTTCCCATTTATTAAAAAATAATTTACGTGTAATTATGATTTCAGAAACTTGCTTAAAAAAATATGATTACAAACGCAGTATGATTTCAATAATAATGTAAATCTTTGAATCAAAACAATTTAGGAGGTTGCATGCTTTAAAATAGACTTTAGGCAACTTTAAGCCTGTTTGACCCCTTTCCCATTTAGCCAATGGTGTTGATTCAACCCATTTGAGATTAAACACAACTAAAATCGATCATTCATAAGTAAAAAGATCAAAAGTCCAGCTCTATCAACAACATAAGGAAGAAAGGAAATTGTTACCTTTGAATTGAAAAGGGGTTCTTGCACTGAAGTAGCATCTGCTTCAGGACTGAAACTCCGAAGACTTGGTAAAAACTCAAGCTTTATAGACTTCAACTTTAATAACACAATTCGACTAGGTGAATCACCCTCATCTTTAAAAAATATTACTTTGAGATTTTCACATGAGGACACATATAGTTTGTGAAGCTCTGAAAGATCTTTGGCTGTGGATTGTGAAATAAGGTCTTTAAGTTTGTGACAAGCAGATACGTATAGAGTTCTTAGATTACATAAGCGTACATTTCTCATTGGATCCACCCACAAACAAGTTAGTTCTGGTAAAATACTTAACATTAACTCACGAAGCTCACAGAAAGATTGATCTGGGAGATGGTCATAACATATCATTTTAAGATCAGCAGCAGAAACAACCTTCAAGTTCTCCAAAACAGGAAAGATTTTGGTGTCAATCAAAGATTCAACCCCAGTATAACCATAGACCTCTAAACATCTCAAATGTTTAAATCCTTTCCTTAAGTCATACACAATGCTGTTTAAGTCTTCTAAATAATTAACAATTGAGTAATCCAAGATCAAATGTTGAGCCGATTTTAACAGCTTATAAATCCCACCATGTAAACTAAGACTTTGATGGAGTGTGAGCCTTAAGGTTTTGGTGTATGAGTAATTGATTACCCGGCTAAGATCCATCCCTATAAAGATTTTGAATCTCACCAAGTTTCGAAATAGTAAATCTTTGGGGAAATGATTGACATCTGGGATATGTGCCTCTAAGGTTGTCAAGTGAGATAAATTCTTCAGTTCATCAAGAGTTGCTTGATTTTGACTATTTTGATTGTGAAATCCCCACTGACGAAAACTATTTATCATGTACAGGCCTTCCAAGTTAGACAAATTGGAGAACACACCAAATGGAATTACTGTCAGATTATTACAATCTGACAAATCTAAAAGCCTTAAGCGTGAGAGTTCTCTAATTTCCTTGGCAATTTTTGGATATCTGAGTGGGTAAAGCTAAGAATTTCTAAGTGTTTTAGCTCTTTGATATTTGACAAATCTCCTAACTTGCAATGTTCAAGACACAAAGTTATGAGTTTTGTTAATTTAAGAAATGATGACGGTATGGATGGGATAGACACGTGATGCATGAGTACAACCTTGAGGTCTTTCATCCCATCAAAGTAATTTTTATTACCTGAAAATTGCACTAACCCCATAGAACCTTCTAAACGCCACAATTGAAGCTTCGAAAAATCTATGCCAAAGGGAAATTCTTCAAGATCATTCAATTCCATTGAGATTGCGTAATAATTACCTAGCTTGTATTCATTAGGTGAATCCAGATATGCAGGAATCATTTTCTCCAGGAATATGTAGACACCCCTGCAAGCTACAGAGAGTAAAAAGTCCCGAGTAACATCATGCATCCGGAAACAGTCATCCACATCACTATCTAACAATAAACAACAAGCTTTGAGATTCTCAACAACTGTATGCACTCTATCTCTTGCTTCTTCTAATGTATGAACATCTTGGAATAACCTTAAACCAGTTCCATATCTCACCAAATATTCGATTGGAATATCAAGGTCTTCTTTGAACAAGCTGCAAAGCAAGAAACAGGCTTTTGTTTCTTCATCTTTTAGAAAGTTGAAACTTAACTCTAATGAAGAAAAGACATTGGCATACAATCCTTTGACATCATTACTGGTAGAGCTCTTCAACTGACGAAGTGCATCGCGCCACACATGTTTGCTCCTATGTCTTAAAGCACGGGCAACTGTTACAATTGCAAGAGGCAGTCCTGCGCATCTCTTAGCAACCTTAGTAGCTATAGGATTAAGATCCCAAGAATCAACTGTATCACCTGCCATTTTCTTGAACAACTTCCAAGATTCATCTTGAGATAAAATATCCATATGAAAATTTCTTTGAGTGTTCATAGCATTACATACATCTAGACTTCTTGATGTCAAGATAATCTTGCAGCCTCTATGAAGATTACCTTGCGGGATGCCAATTGTCTTCAAATCAAGCGGCGTCCACAGATCATCCATTATAATCAAGATCCTCTTTACTTGATTAAGCCTTTCACGTAATCGAGCAATCCTCAAAAGCTCACCCTCCTCCTTCAAATTCAGCTCCAACATCTCTGCAATATCACCTTGAAGTTTTCTCAAGTTAGGTTTATGAGAAACCACCACCATAACCATTTCATCGAACAGTTGGCGTGCATAAGCTTGTTTCGCAACCTCCTCCACAAAAGTAGTCTTCCAATCCCACCCATACCATATACACCAATGATGTTGACACTATCATCTTCCAATGCCTCCATCATCAACCTCAATTGCGTCTTTCTCGACTCGAAACCATCCAAATCTTCTACAGATACACCATCAGTAACACTACTACTAGCCCATATTGGAGGTAGACGAGCAGGGAGCGAAACACGATCAAACTTCCCACACTGTACTAGCTCCTTAACAGCCATTGTTTTCTTCTTCGCTTCTCTACTACTTCTGTAAATCAATTTCAAATGAGGGCATGATCCACTGATGCAGCTATGATTTCTATCAACATCATCCTTCAAAAACTTATCAGATTCTGTTGCTAAATTATCTGCTTTAGCGATCCAAGCTTGTACGGTAGGTAGAACAATTTCTCCTTTCCGATCAGCTACTTCCACTTGCTGTTGGACCCCAAATCGAGCATCTTCAAGACACGAAACTTGAGTTCGTAAGCCATTAATGTTGCTATTATGATGGATGATATAATCAATTGGCTGAACAATTGGGCGAGCTGTGTATTCAAGCAGCTTAGCGATAACAGAAACTGCAATATCTACACCGCTCATTTCTTTGATTCTTTCACCGATTGTTCTTCAATTGAGAAGGTTCAATAGATGAAAGTGGTGGAAGATTAGAAGAGATGAATGCTAACGATTCTGTAAATCTATACTGTATGTTGACTTTATGCATCAACATCTGAAGAGAAATCAACTCTTTTTCATTTCTGAGAAGTTGCGTCCCGTTGACAGTTGACTTTCTGGAGAACAACTCACATTTTGCATTGCTAATTATCAAGTATCATGATTACCCCGTAAAGTATGAATGAGCTCGTGCAGTTTGAAAAATAATAAAGGTTTGGAAACCAACCGTTAAAAAGTTATGAGATATGTGATTTTATGGTTGTGTACGTAATGCTTACGGGTATATTCTAAATTTTGTTAGAAATAAAATAAAACATCTAACCTCATTTGTTTTCTTCTGTTAAATTTATATGAAAAAAATTACTAACATGATAATACCCTTGTTAGTAAAATATTGTGTGTAAATGAAATAGAAAAAATAATAATAATAACAAAATTTTTATAATCTATTATTTAATAGTCTTATTTCCTGATCTTTATATTTGTTTTTACCTCCGGCCTTAAATCCAACCTCCATGATCCTGTCGTCATAGGCCAGACCCTTGACCGCCGCTACACAAGCCAAACCTCCTCTTCAAATCCTTCTCTTTCGTTCATAGTTGTTATCACTCCCCTCCGCTTCATCTTCTTCCATTGTAACTACTTTTCGAGAATTGTTTTGTTGTAATGCCAAGATTATAAGGTGGTTGGTGGTACTGTTACAAGACACCATCCCACCTGATACAGTTTCACTAGTGTCTAGTGATATGTGAAGGAGGGAGGTGTGTGTCGATCCTACAGTCAAGTTCATATGTTTTACAACGTAGGAGTAACGGGAGTTGGTAGTGTTCCTCTAGCGAACATACCATGGGTGATGTACAACAAAACCATCTCATTGTACAACCCAAAAGATGGCGTGATGGTGGGAAAGAGCACTCCCTCCAACCTTGCAATGCAATGGTAATCTTTCATACAAAAATTATCATCTCGTCTCATACGTCATCATCAACTTCATGTTACTCTTTTTTTTTCTTTCAAATAATCACCTCTTTTATATTTGTATTCAAAACCAATTTTCTTTTATAATAAATTATTTTGCTTTCCATATCCCATATATAATAAAGTATGTTTATATATACAAACTTATAAATAAAACAACGTATACACCAATTCTTAGTTTCACTTAAAAGAATTGAATATAACTTAACTTTTATTGTTAAAAAGTTATAAGTTTAATTTAAGGTTTAATAAAAATATATGTTAAATTTATTTAGTTTTTCTATAATAAAAGTTCTTAGAGTTAATTTCAATTTTGTTCCCTAAGGTTTGACAAATGTAACAATTTTACTTCAAAATATTAAAAACATCAATTTATCTTTAAAAGTATTATAAGTTGTTACAATTTCAGTCCAAAATTTTTATTATTTTTAAAAACTTAAGACTGAAATTAAAACAACTTATGTAACTTTTGAATGTAAATTGATGTTTTTAATCTTTTGAAAGAAAAATAATTATTGTTGTCAAACCAACTAAACTTAATTACTCAAGTTCTTAATAGGACCCACATTTATCCTTCCAGCATAGGCACATCTTCATGTAGAGGTGGTCAAAAAAATCGGCTCGTGTACAAAAACCGAAATCGGTTTGGATTATAAACCGGTTTGGACCAAACAGGTCCCAAACCGACCCGGTCCGACGTTTTAGCATCGGTTTCATCTAGCTATAGTTCAAACCGGTTCCCAAACCGGTTTTCAAAAACTAGCCGTTATATAACGGCTATGTAGCCGTTTTTTGGCCGTTGGGAGGCTGTTTTGACCGTTTTTAGTGGTGTTTTACCATTATACCCCCGTTAGGTTAGTATATATATATGTATTTGATGTTTTGGTTGAATCACAATAACTTAAAACACTCTCTACTCTCAAAAATCTAAAAAACGCTCAATATTTTCGTGCTTTTAAAAAAACTCTCAAATGGTTTCATCAAGTGCTCAATCATTCGTTGGTTGTGATGAATCTTCAAGCAACATGGTGGTAGCAATCCTTCCTACGAATAGTAACCCCGAAATATGGTGCAAGTAAGATTTATGTCAAATGGCTAGCGGTCCGAACAAAGCTCGTGGCAAGTTTTGCAATAATTTTTTTCAAAAAAGATGCAAATACATTCTTGGAAAACCACATTGCGCATAAATTTTGTAAGGCGTTGAAAGGTGAACCATCTCAAGATCAAGCTTCGATGACAAACGAAAAAAATGTTTGGGCTTATAACGTTGATGTGGTTCGAGAGCAAATGGCGAATTTTGTAATTCAAGAAACCTTGTCATTCAAACATTTCGACAACGAACGTTTGACTCGACTCATTCAACGACCTCTCCAACCACGTTACATCAATGTAAGTCGTGCTACTCTTCGAATAAATTGTTTAAAAATGTGAAAAAAAAACTAAAAATGAATTAATATGTTATTTTGAAAATTTACAAACCGGTGTTAACTTAATTGGTGATATTTGATCAGCTACTCACGGTTCATCAGACTTGTACATTTGTGTCACCGCCCATTAGGTTGAACCCAATTCGTGGCAAATGATGAAACGTACGATTGCGTTTGAATTGTTTGATTGTCCTTACACCGGTGAAAACATTTTTTATCTTTTAACAAAGTTATTAAAACGTATCAATTAGAAAACAAAATTTTTTCTATATATTTTGATAATGCGTAAGATAACACGCTTGCAATAGAACACCTAAAATTAAAATATAAACCAATTTGTGAATGTGTTTTTTCATAGTCGATGTGTTGCGCGCATCATAAACTTAGTCGTTCAAGACGATTTAAAAATGATTGAACTAACAAAAGATGGTTTTAAAAGAATGTCACGTGACATTTTTAGCAATAACCAAATATATAGTAAGTATCACGAGTTTTGTAAAAACTCAAATTCCAAATGTTTAGGTTTGAATTGGGACGTACCTACAAGATGAAATTCCACTTGTAACATGTTTAAAAAGACTATTGAATAAAAAGAAAGTTTAATAGCATTTCATAATATTTTGGTGAGTCGTGGAAAGGTAAATACTTACGATCTATCGGGTTGAGCTATTATTAAAGAAATAAGCAAAATGATTCATGTTTTTAAAACCGCAACTACTTGTCTTTCTGAAGTTTATTATCGAACGAGTCCATTAGTACTTTACCAAGTTTATTTAATGACTTCAAAATTAAATGAGTTGTCATTTAGGGGTGGACCTTATTCGGATATGATACCCCCATTGAAAGAAAAACTTAAAATTATGTTAAATAAATGCCTCGGGTTATTACCTGTGCCGTTGCCTTAAACCCTTGCTTAAATACGTCGAGAATTGAAACTTTACTTGATAAAATTACTTATAATTTGGATTTATTAAAAGAAAACTCATTTTATGGTCAAAGTTTAAAAGCTACTTTTAACGAATATTTATAAAAAATGTTTGATGTTTATTTAGTAAAATATGGTGAAAAATCAAACATCCATGAGTCAATCAGTCATGCGGCACATGCCGAAAGTTCAAATGATCTAATGTTTATTTAATATAATACTTTAAGGGATGAATGTTATAAACGTCAACGTGTTAACACTATGAGTAGTGAACTCGGGAGGTATGGTGGAACGAACTTTTTATCCACCATGAATCCATGAGATTTTAAAAAGTTTGACTTGCTGGCTTGGTGAAAAGGTAAGAAAGATCAATTTCTCATCCTTTCCATCATGGCTCAAGATTTACTAACCATCCAAGCTTCCACGGTAGATTCAGAATCTGTTTTTTTTCTGTTAGTGGCAGGGTTATATCGATAAGAAGAACTTGACTTACCTACCAAGCGGTTGAAATGTCAATTTACTTGAATAATTATTTGGATGTCGCGGAAAGAGTACAAGACAAATGTTCACTTGAAAGAGAATTGGAATATGAAGCTGAATTATACGAGGACGAGGTAGAGAGTTGATTGACACCCAGAATGACCGATGATGAAGCAGCATATGATGATTACCTTCGTAATAGCTCGGGTTCGGGGGGTGAAGAATAAAGTATCTAAACATGCAACGAACGAATGTAGAACGACTAGGCTAAATGTTTAGTTTTTAAAAACAATTATTTAAAATTTTATGTCGTTTGAATTTTTCTATGTTTTATATATTATATATTTCACTTTGATTTTAAATTGTGTATTTAATTTTTAGAAAAATTAAACCCTCACTTGTAATGTTTCTAACTTTATATGTTTTAATTTTTATAAATAAAAATATATAAATGCATCTTGTGATTATAAAAACAATTAATTGTGTATTTAATTTATCATCTCTCATAATTTTTTGATTTTCATACTTTATATTTTTAATTACTTTGTAACGATTATTAAAAAAAATTAAACCGAACCGGTTTGGGCCCGAACCGGTTTCCAAACCGCCCAAACCGGTTTTTATAGGTTTGGGATTTTCGAAACCTAAATCGCTTTGGAACCCGAACCGGTTTGGATCACGTTTGACCAAACCGGTTCCGGTTTGAACCCCAAACCGGTTTTTTTTTAAAAAAACCCGGTTTGTACACCTCTACCTTCATGCTTTGACCACGAACGCACCCATGCAATGCAACACCGTCATAGTTTGGTCACGAACGCACCCATGCAATGCAACGTATAGGGCTTCACCATACCCGTAGACATTTAATTCTTGTCTCATTACATGAGTTTTAAGTATAGGGTGAGGTTATTTTACAAAGTGTATTTTTGTCATAAAGTGTGAGAAGACACAATGAGGCTAAAAAAGTCACACAAAAATATTATATCTCACAATCTAATCGAATTTTAAAAAAGTACTTAGGAGTCGCTATTTCTCTCGTCGTCCTCTTTCAGAAAAAAATACAAAAATAAAAAGAAATTTTATTGTGTCTTTTATGACATAATAACGTCATTGTGTCTTTCATAATGACACAATGACGTCATTGTGTCTTTTATGACATAATAACGTCATTGTGTCTTTCATAAAGACACAATGACGTCATTGTGCCTTTCATAATAACACAATGACGTCATTGTGTCTTTCATAAATGACACAATAAAAAAGAATTTATTTTTTTATTTTTTTATTTTTCGTTTATTTTTTTCTTAGTGAGGATGGCTAGGGGAACAAAAACTCGAAATTACTTTTTTGAAATTCGATTTAAATTGTGAGATATAATTTTTTTTATGACTTTTTTTGATTCATTGTGTTTTCTCATACTTTGTAGCAAAAATACACTTTGTATTTAAACATTTTAATTAAGTATAAATCATATAGCATCATGAATAATACTATGTGTAATGTTTGGTACTTTGAAAATGAAAGGCAAAAAGGCATGAATCAGTCTCCCTAACGAAACTCGTCTTTTAAGTCACGTACTCACGTATGTAGAGGGGCACCAAGCATGCAGTACTTTATTATCTTAAAAGAAAATGAATAAACTTATATGTTACACTCATATTTGACTTTTAAAATTTTATAATGATAATATTTCTTGTAGATTATGTAATTAGCATATTCTTCATGCTTAATATAAACTAAAAAATATTTTCATCCAACGTCAAAACAATTATAGTTGCTAGACAAATATTTATAGAGCAGGGTTATAATAAAAATAATATTAAATTTGAAAAGTTCAAGAATGATTATAAGTTTGATATGTATCACTCTATTGTTTTAAATGAAATGACATTTTGGTTGTGACGTCAGATACGTGTGTCTGATACATCTAGTTATTGTGACAACTATCACTTAATCGTGTCCACCATTTTTTCACAATTTGGTATATGTAATCATCATTGTATTATACGTTTACGATTATTTTATGTTATTTTTGTTAGTGTTTTACAATTATAATAACATAATAATGTTATTTCGACAATGTGTTTTCAAAATTCATAGTATTCTTTTGCGCCATGACAATCTCACTCGAATTACGAAGAATACTAAAATGATGACCAAAAAAGACAATGAAACATTTTATCATCGTGCTTTATATTTTATATCATTCTGTGTTATTTTTGTAATTATTTTTAATTTATTAGAATAAATAATTATTAATTTATTATTATGTTTTACATACAAAAAATATACAATAATACTATTTCACCATTATATTGTTTTTGAATTTATTATTTTTGAAAAACAAAATAGTATCAAAAAAAACATAATAACCATCAACAAGACATAATATTTGCACTAAAAACACAATGGCAAAAAAATCATACGAGCATAAAAACATTAAAAAAATTATTATCTTTTTATATATAATATTATACTTTGTTTTACAGATTAATAAAACACTTATTTTTACGGTGTAAGTTTTATAAAAAAAAAGTAATATATTATATAACATATAAGAGTTACCATTCAACCATGCTATTGTTTTAGGTGTTTCTTTGTTTAGAATAATAATGATAATTTGAATTAAATATTGAACGTTTGATGATTGATGATTTAAAAATATAATATATACATAGAAATATAGATGGTAAAACCATGAAAGCAAACTTTGATAGATAAATTAACAAAATGATGTACGGCCCATTTTTCTACCAACTAGTGTTTTACTCCGACTAGCATTGCGCGTCTTATAAAAATGTTTAAACTGAGTCTCAGACATAAGTTTCCTTCGTCATAACCAAAACCTAATTGTTTAAGCTAGTGCCAAAATAATTTTCAACACGGCTCAGAACAGACGATCGGTTCCGGCTGTACAACAAAATTGACTGCCAAGCCAAGGAACCTAATACCAATTTTCGTGTATCATCACGGCCGCAAAACAATCAAAACAAAAGGTCTCAGATGAACACGTGTTCATCATCATCGACATCTTCAAATTAACACTATTCTTATCAAGAGCATCATCATTGATAACAACATGCAATGGCACGGGTCAACAACATATGCATGATACCAGGAACACCTTTCTGGCCGTCACAACAGAAGAACAACCACAAATCAATTCAAATATCCACATTCAATGTTCGTAACGACACCACAACTCCAAACACCCTAAATAAAACGAAACCCTGAGGCCCATCACAAAGAAACCCGAAACCTCAACACGCAAAAGGAATAGTAAACCACATAAAACAGAGGAACAAAATGGATGACGACCTGTGCCGCCGCCAAGAGAGCCGATGAGTCTATGCCTCTAGCAACAACGAGGCTACATTACACCCCATACCGATAGTAACGGAGACGACCTACGAAAGGTCACGGTATCGGTATAGTAGCCACTCCTAAAACCTGTTTGCCATAGTAAAAAAAAAACCTTAAAAGGATCAACCCCTGTTAAAGGGTGAGACCTCCGGCTAGATCTATGGCCAGACGCCACCCACCAAGAATCGGTGGTTGCTATGACTACTCTGAGACCTCCGCGAAGATCTATCACTGGCATCGTTACACTGACAAAAAAAACCCTAAAAAGATCAAACCTACCTAAGCTCCTACGAGATCTACGACCAGCTTGCTGCCCACCAACAATCGGTGGTTGCATGGCTACTCTGACAACTCCGGCAAGATCCACGGTTGTCGACAACCCATGTCCCATGTCCACCGCAGGGAACGACTGTAGCGACAGCGGTCCTACAACCCGACACCTCCACCCGCTCTACATCTACCATACAGGGGAGGCAGAGCGGCAACAGGGTCGATCGCCGAATCAACTCCCCCTCTAAAGAAGAAAGCCACCGCTGCGGTGGTGCAGTGGGTTAACACCGGAGTGCCTCTCTCTCTAGAAAAGAAAACAAACAACCGAATAAACTTTTGACATAACAAATCAGTAGTGTAATAGATATATAAAAAAAGATGAAAGGCGGTGGTGCAAGATGCTGGTATACATAAAGCATCATAAATAGTAAACCATTATTTATGGCTTTGGTTTAATAGATAGGATAATAAGTCAATAACACATTACATCTTCCGGTCAAACCACAGCCACCACTCATGGCTAGACACGTCACTAACAGCACAACAGGGCAACAGGCAGAAACACGCCGGGCCCTTTTTAATCATCATCATCTACATCATTCTCAGCTCCTTCATATATATAATATATATGCACATGTAAGCCACCAACGGTGTTACGACAAATCGCACAGCAATCGGCCACCGGACCACTAACGAGCTTGCAGCACTTGTCAACACACCATGGCAACCAGACCAACCATCAAAGTTGCTGCCATATGCGGATCTCTTCGCAAAGCTTCTTACAACGGTGGCCTTCTCCGATCTGGTACTTTGTTCTTACTTCCAATGGTAGCTTCTCAAACACCTATTTCGTCGATCTATTTGAGCTTCAGTTGAATTCTGATTGCAGCTGTTGAGTTGAGTGAGTCGATTGATGGAATGACGATCGATTGCCTCGACATTTCGTCTCTGCCGATGCTGAACACAGATCTGGAAGTCGACGGAAAGTGTCCGCCGGAGGTTGAGGCCTTTCGTCAGAAAATTCTTCAGTCCGATTGCTTCCTCTTCGCTTCTCCCGAATACAATTACTCCGTCACCGGTAATTTTAGTTTGTTTCGTTCGGTTCTAGTTATTGTGACTTGATCGAATCAAATTGACTGAAGGTTTCATGTGAAGTTAGAAACATCGGGAGTTTGAAACTACGAATTGAGGAGGATTTAGACATTTTGTGATGAAATTGATTGCTAAAACTGCTAATTGAAACTGTTTATCATCCATTTATTAGAAGATCAGCTTGATTTTGTATCAGGAGGCCACTTTTCTGAGTCTTCACATCTCACAGTTTTTCTTTCTCCTCCTACTATGTGTTAGTGTGGTTTTTCTTTTGCTTAAAAGAGTGAAAGAGCTCTACGATTATGAGATAAATTCATTGATCTGATTCAATAGTGGCTAATTCTGGAATCTGTTGATGAATAGTGTGATGATTTTGCATGTTGTAAAGGGTATAGTTATGTATCATATGTTGTTTCATCCATGATATTTTTACTCATTGTATTGCACTTGTGTGTGTAATTATTTAAAGTTCATATAGGATTTTAATAATTCAAGTTGTTACCCATTGGTGGATAATAGTATACCGACAATTTATCCAATTACACTTATAACTTTCACTTATTGTCAAGGACAATCCAAACAGCGTAATCGTCAAATATTAGACTTGATTTTCATTCAATTTCGCTCACAATGATGATTATGACGAAACAGATAAATACAGGCTTAATTAAATGGTTTTTAAGTGCAAATCAAGTGTAGGTCTATGATAATTATACTACTAGGATCGTCCTTGGTAACTAAAGTCAAATTGTCAGTAATGGGTCACAGTTTGGATTATTATAATCCAATTTGTGTTATTTAAATAAGGTTTTGTTTAAAATTCTCAGAGTATATATCATGATTGATCTTTGAAATCATGCTTTGTTCATATTTTGAACCTGGTACTTACATATGTTTATATTTCATTGCTTTAGCACCTCTAAAGAATGCAATAGATTGGGCATCAAGGCCACCAAATGTGTGGGGCAATAAGCCTGCTGCCATCATAAGTGCTGGAGGGGGCTTTGGTGGAGGGCGATCACATTACCATCTTCGTCAAATTGGAGTTTTTATTGATCTTCATTTCATAAACAAGCCCGAGTTTGTCCTAAATGCATTCCAACCTCCTGCAAAGTTCGATAATGATGGCAATTTAATCGACCCTGAAGCTAAAGAAAGATTGAAACTTGTTCTTCTGTCTTTGAAAGACTTCACCTTGAGACTCCAACAAGGTAACTGATGATGATTTTGGCTCATATATGTCTTTAAAATAAAATGTGATTCTATTTCTATTAGAATGCTGCACTCCCCTCTGTTTTGAACTTTTGATCCGGAGGGTGATACTTACCTTCGCATGAAGGAGTTTGAGAATTTTAATGTTGTTTACTTTTTGTGTTCTAAAGATGTGGTTTTCTTTTTTATAGATGTGGGGTATGCATACCAGCATATATTGTGACATTTGAACTTATCTTGTGACAGTGTGGTTCTGTGTGAACAAATGTGTATGGAAAAAGTGTGAGTTGGTGCATCTATATATCAATTTATCACAGGTTTCAGATTTTCAAAATGTAGATGGTTGAATTAAAGAAGAAAGTCAACACTGAAAAAGGGGAAATTGAAAACCAAAAAAGAAAATGAATATTAAAGATGTTGGAAAAAAATTTAAATATAATTTTTTTCCTTAGACATATGCATTCTTTAGTTGTTGTATTTGTTAGATATTCTGATCTCAAACACAAAACAACCGCTCCCTCATAGTTGTTTTAAATGAAGATATAAAATTACAGTCACTAGTACAGAGTAGTGGAAGAAGTGTATGTCCCTTCAAGAGTATCTTAAGACATCTAGAGTATAATTAATTTGGAATATGATAAGATTAGATTGGGACCGTATGAAAAAAAGAAGATATAAAATTAAGACGAACACATATTTCATATAAAAAGTAGCATCTAGATGAATCATTAATCGAATGGAGGGTGAGGCCTAGTGATAAGAGAGCGAGTCTCACAATCAAAAAATTATGGGTTAAAACTTTACTAAAAACAATATTTATCTAATAAAGTTTTAGGCATTGTTGTTAAAATAAAAAAGAATCACTATTTCATCTACTCATAATGAAATGGTAAAATATAACTTTCAAATATAGAATTATGATGGGTGTAAATTGCTTACGCGACTTGGAGACATCCATGTCAGATCCCAAATAAATGTTAGCTCGGATTTGTAGCCTCAATTATGATTATATGCAACATATCTCATAGTGTAGTCTTTTGCTACATCAAAATTTGGGTTGAGCTAGGTGTTAGGTTGAACCTTGCCTAGCAACAACAACGAAGATATTTGTTTGGGGCCCTGAGTATAATATTGTGAAATCAGCCCTACAATTGTGTGGAGAATTTGAGTTCAATATATAAAGTGGAGTACAACGGAAAGAATGGATAATTACATAAATTATGGGATATTCACAATCCTTTACCCAAAAAAGAAATATTCATCTAATACCGAGGGACTAGCTTTAAGAACACTCCGACACTCAAATCAAATAAAATATTTGGTTTATGATAATCAAACGTATAAACATGTTCAAGATATATGATCATATAAGCAGATAAACACAACAGATGATAGATGGTGGAAGAACTACTTAGGAGCAAGTGAATAGGCCATGAAAGGCAACCCATGGGAGGCATGGGAAGGGAGAACCAACCATAGGAAGAGATGGTTGTTGGGGATTTCTTAATAGTGTAATGACCAGATGATTCTTAAGTCGTGTGATTTCACTTTCAGATCAAATAATTGGAGTGTTTACCAATGATTTGACAGGATAAAATCAGAATTGATTCAAAAATTCGTATGAATTTTGGACGCCGTGTGTAATTCGAGTTTTTCCCTTGTTCTTTTTTTCTGGACTATCAATCCCCTTGGACCCCGCTTCTCTCAGGGGCGCTGCCCCTGAACCCCCGTTAGTCCCGATGACATTCAAACAAACGTGCACTCTTGTTTGAATGACACACGCAGTCTCTAATTACACTAAAATATTCGGTGAGATACTAAAAGTTTATCACTTGCATATAGAATGAATCTGAAGTGAAAAGGCAAATCTCTTTTTATACAAGGGGACCACAACATGTTTTATTATGATAAAAGTCAGGATATAAAGCATCATGTCAGGTCATCTTAATTGTTCAAACATTAGGTGATCTGGTTGATGAGACTCGATAAATAATCAGTTAATATATCGGTCTTAGCTATCTTTATTGTGTAAGGGTAAGTAAGTTCGTATTTGCAGGTAATTTGTGGAAAAATATTTAACAAACAAAACTCGATTAAATTAAAGACATAAATTTTGAAAATAAAATTCGAAACTTTGGATGAATTTAATAACACACGTGCGTAAAGCAATAAACTTTGAACTAATTCACTTGAATAATGAAAAACAATTACTTTCGGGTTTTCAATTCTGCAAGATTAACAATTGGTTTGTTTCATACTAGGGTTTGTAAGAACTTAACTTCAAGATATTAACTTTTAATTTAAAGTGATAACCCAAGAACAATCTTTTAAGACTCGTTCTTTCATAAGATTAACAATTTACTCATATCAAGTTGTCTAACTTTCTTAATGAGCTAACGATACAAGTAAACCAAAAACTGATAATCAAGCACACAACTTTATTTACAAGTGAACCTTTTAAATTAATCAAAACATAAAACTTCATTTAATAGTCTAATGTTCATTATAAAAACCTATTTAAAGCATACCAATTGTCTTACTTGACATACTCTCGAAAGAATCAAGAAAAGCCTAGCCATGCATCATCTTCTTTAAATCTTCAGTTTTGCTTTTAATGATGATCAATAATGATTTGAAATAAATTGGGGAGCTTGAAAGCACCAAAAATCTTATTGAAATCAACAATTTGGGGCTGAGAAAAGATGTTCTTTGAATTGGGGTTAGATAGGTTAAATAAACTTGAAGTTCCACAAAATCTAAGGTTTTGTTGGTGACCGGCGTATGGTATGCCCCTAACCAGCGTATCATACGCCCCCTTGGTTTCATACGCCAAACTCTCTGAATTCTTCTTCAAATATGCCACTTTGTACGTTGCTGATATGCCCCCGGAGTATGATACACCGCCCATACGACACCTCATGCGCCGCCCGACGTATGATACGCCTAAACCCGGAGTATCATACGTCGGGTCTCCTTCTTTATCTCATTTTTTTCCATTTTTAATTTTTACATCTTAAGTACTTCAACTTTCATGTTTTGTTTCTTTTGCCTCAAATTATGCTCCTTTAAGCTTCAAACACCTACGAATCAAACCATAAACAAAGTCAACTTGACAATAATCACGATATAAAATCAAGCATTTAGATCAATTAAAAACTAAAATAGTGATTCGTGATCATTAGGTATCCCGAATTAAGTGAGGCTGAACGTCTAGACATGAGGTCATGTGGGACGTCGTAATCTTAGGTTGTCTTAAACGTCATGATGTTTATGTGGCCTTTCGTGATGTGCAACAATCAAGGTTGTCTATGGAGGTCCAAGCAAGGCTTTTTGAGGAAAGGTCGGATGTTATCCTTGGTCGTAGACCTACTACCGTCTTCATAATCCTTTGCGATTTGTTGCACATTAACATCATATATAAAGAGGTGATTATGTATAATATGTGTAATTGTGATGGTTAAACAATGTAGTTTTATAGTAGGTTTTAGATAATATTCTTTGAACCATGTAAAATCATTATCATATTAAAACAATTTCTGCGATACATTAAAATCTAAATAGAATGATTTAGAAAGGTCAAGAAGAAGCGTGTTTTTTTCTATTGCGAGAATATGTACCGGTTATAAAGCATATATTTTCATTTCATAGTTGTATTAGATTATAATATTTTTAATTAATACATAGCAATATTGTATACTTGTGTTTTATAAACTTTTCATGATACTTTTCAAATAATTTAGTTGATTTGCAAAAGATACTCCTGAAATTATAAATATTTACATCATAACATAAAAACTTTCAATATCATTACATTGTTAATTTTCAATCACGATGGAGTGCAAGTGATGACAAAAGAATTATAGACATTTATAACTAATTAAATCTTACTTGATACGTAATGAAGCTATTCACTTCAGTTATATATATACTACCAAGTATACACCGATTAACAAAGTTGATTAATGAACAAATAGAAAAACCATACCAAAACATTAAGAAATTAAATTTTTTTTAAAATAACACGAATCTACAAACCTTATCGACATAACCATGGATTTAATATTCCAAAACACGATAAAATCTGTTTTTTAAATCCTACTATTATGACATCCTTACTTTTTCATGCATTTCGTTACAAAACATTTTCAAAATCAACCATATTAATGCTCATAAGTAGGGTTGCAAACGAACCGAACGAACACGAACAAGACCTTGTTCGTGTTCGTTCATTAAGAAATAAACATGTTCACGAACTGTTCATAAACACTTACCGAACGGATTTTCTTGTTCGTGTTCGTTCATTAAGGAAATGAACATGTTCATGAACTGTTCACGAACACCTACCGAACGTAAACGAACACAAACAAAATCAAACGAAAACAGACAAATGTTCATGAACATGACGAACACAAAAAAGTCCATGAACACAAACGAATACAAATGATCACATATTTATTTTAGAAATAAAATCAACATTTTAATCATAAAATTTACAAAAAATAGATAAACATGTAACATAAATAACCAAAACACTTGACATACTTGTCATAAAAATAACTAACACAAAAATTAAAAACATAATCAAACATATTAACGAACATAAACGAACACATTATCGAACGTTCACGAACGGACATTAACGAACACATTATCGAACGTTCACGAACATAAACGAACGAACATGGCTTGTGTTCGTGTTCGTTCGTTTAACTAAACGAACGAAATTTTCTTGTTCGTGTTCGTTCATTTACTAAATGAACGAACACAAACGAACTTTCCGTCAAACAGTTCACGAACTGTTTGCTAAACGTTCAGTTCGTTTGCAGCCCTACTCACAAGACTTGCTAGATTTCTGCCGCACTGCACACAGTGTAATTTATTAGATAAATACTAATCGTATATGTGTGTGTTGGGTCCTACGGAAAAATGCCCGAACCAGACAACCAAAGTGTTTTTACAACCCAAACCCGGATGGTCGGTAACTTATCGGGTTATAACTATGCCCGACTCACAAATTTCGCCCCTTTTGTCTCTCGTCTTTGCAAGTCGTGAGGGTTTCTTATATTGTTCAATCCATCCTACTGTTCAAATCTAACATCAAATTAAGGTATGTACACTACGATCTATCCTCCACCTTCATCTAATTCTTCTTTGCATTCCTACCTGTTTCTGCTTCATCATCCCAACTTGCAGAGCAATTGCTTTACTAGGGTTTCGTCTAATTGAAATTGAAATTGAAATTGATTGATACAAAGAACAATGATGTAGTTAATCTTTTGCTGACCGAAATGATTTCGATAACTTCTCTTTAGTTTATGCGAGTAAACGATAATCCGGGGTTTGCGTTTGGAGCTTCAGTCTTCGGGATTCATCATGATTAACAGTTAAGATAATGGCATTAGTCTACTGGTTGGCATTTTTCGTAGCAATCAAATCGCGAGTATCATTCGTTGGTGTTTAGATGTGATGCGGCTAACGGGAGATGGTTGGGAACTTGTTCTGTAGTATTTAATGAGTTCAAAGATTTAATGTGGAATAAAACGTGACGTGATTAGAGTGGTTTTTATTGTAGTTCAAAAGCAGGAGAAAGGTTTCATTTTTCTTGGTCAAATCTTATGTTTTCAACTGAAAAATCATTTTTGTATCTTCTTGAAGGTGAATGCAGTTAGCAGTTTATCCTGAGCTTTTGAGAATCCCTAAAATGTTAACCTATATCAGGCTAAAGTTCAAACGCGTAGTCTTTCTGCAATAAAGACTAAAGAGAATGTTATTATTCTTTGAACTGATGATTGTTTATGGATTTCACTGACCACTGACAACTCATTGAAATGTGATGTATCTCTGGTTTTAGTAGGCTTATAATTAAAAAGGTGATGTGATATGTGTAGCTTCATAAAGATCGCTAATGCGAGCACACACAAGTGAAAACTCCATCACAACTTCAGTTTTTTTCCCCTTGGAAGTTTGTCAGCTGTTTTTCTTTATTACGGCGGATTAATGTTGGACTCATTTGTCATATGAAATCCCTCCTGCTCTCAATTTATACCCTTTTAATGTATATACACACGTGGCATATAATCTGTATCCACATCTGTACACGCCTATATAACATATAGATACATTTGTACATGTGGATTATACATATGGATGTGTATGTGTATGCCTGCACACCTGTAATATATATGTTTGTATGTATATGAACATGCAAATATATGACATGTGTGTGTTTGTGTATGCATAAAGTATAAACAATTTTCAATGTAGATATATGTATGTATATATATAGGTTCCTTTGTGTATATAGTTTTTTATGTATACAACGAGACCAAAGACAGATCAACAAGCACACGGTAGAACACAATCTACATGGGCGCAATAGTTGATGTTAGCATGTTGCAGCTTTTAGAAAACATTTTCTGTAGATTTGAGGCTTTATAACTTTGAAAAGCTTACTTAGCTAGTCATATGACTGTTTAAGTTGGACGAGCTCTGTCATATAATGAATTAATTAGGCAAATCTATTTGATTATGAATCCTTGCTGGTGAAAGGGACCTATAATTTAGAAAATCATGTACGTCCGGTCCGCTTTGTTTACAGGTAACTACTGCAATTTATAGCGATCCTGAATTCTAAACTGGCATTTTTTAGTAATGATCAATAAACATGAGCAATACAACTTGAAATTGGTTTTTGCATAAAGATCAAACCAGAAGAAGTTCCGACAATGAGCAATGTTACTGAAGAGTTTTACGACTTTATGGCTTATGATTCTGTTGTGATGATTAAATACATGTAATGCGAGAATATATCTAGGACTCCAGGAGTATAAGCATGAACTTTTATCAATTCAGAATAATAGGCTTTATGACTCAAGACATATTTAATGTATATGACACTGATACTCCTAACATCATCCTCTGTAATCAAAGTGATAGTGTTAACCATATTCTTTTTGAATGGCAGTTATAAACATATATTATGTTAATAGGAAGACAAACTTTATTCTTGTCGTAAATTCATATTCCGCCTTCACTGAAGTTTTCTTTTTCGTATTTTGATTTTACTCAGAAAAATTGGGGCAGCTTGACTGAAGGATAAGCATAACTGTCCAATATTCTGTGTTTTATCGAACATTTTGAATGGTGTTTTGTGGGGTGAAGCATATGATATCTAGCAGTTGACAGGATAAGATGAATTTACAGACGCATATGTCTGGACAGTTCTCTGGACAGGTTCCTAGTCAATCTGGGACTTCAATGCCTGCCATGCCACATCAGCAAACCATAATGCAAGGCTCTGGAGGTCAACGTAGTACACTCAACATGGAGCCTGGTTTAATTAAAGCTCGTAGACATATACAAGATAGAATGTAAGTATGTTTTTTTGTGTACATGTGTGCTTGTGTACATGTGTAATGATGCAGGTGTAATGTGATCTTCTATGCATATGCATATCATTTCATTCTTCATATATGAGACATTAAAGCCCTGATGATATTTATTATGTTTGTCTGCAGCTATGAGTTTTTAATGCAGCGGCAACAAGGCCACGAGATAGCTCCAAAGAAGGTGATGGACATTGTTAGGCGCTTAGAAGAAGGCTTGTTTAAAACTGCAACTACCAAGGTTTTTTTGTTGATTCACTCTTTTTTATAAATTCTATCTAATATGTGTATCTACAATTACATTTGGAACTATTTTCTTTTCTGTTATGTAGGAGGAATACTTGAATACAGATACATTGGAAAACCGTTTACATATTTTGATCAAACGCCTCCCTCTGAATAATCAGAATCAACAATATCAGCAACAAGGAAATACTTCTGTTCAAATGGGAACTATGATTCCAAATCCTGGAATGCCTCAAAGTGGGAACTCAAGTGTAACACCTATGGAGAACATGGTGCCTCCAGTTGTCAACACAGGGAACTTTTTGCCTAATGGTTATCAACAGTCCACGACAAATTTCTCCAATAATTCAGGTGGGAACAGTTTGATTTCATCAATGGGTGCACAAAGAATGGCCAGCCAAATGATACCTACTCCTGGATTTAATAATAATCATAGCACGGGTAATCAATCTTACTTGAATACGGATTCTTCTAACGGTGTTGTTGGGCTATCAACTATTGATTCTACAACTGTATCTCAACCACTGCAACAAAAGCAGCAAGTTGGTGGGCAAAACACCCGAATATTACATAGCCTAGGGAGCCATATGGGTGGGGTAATCAGGTCAAGTATCCATCAGAAAGCTAATGGTTTTTCAAACGGGTCAATAAACAGTGGTGTAGGAATAAGGGGAAATAATTTACCGATCATGAATTCAGGAACCTCAGAAAGCTATGTGACAGCTTCTAACTATGGAAGTAACACTGCTGATTCTTCTCGATCTGGAAATTTATATGTTCCCACAAACTCTGCTACTTCAATGATGAATAATCAGAACATGAACTCAGCAAGCTTGCACGCGCTACATAAAACAAGCTCTGCGTTGATGGTGAATCAGTCAAATTTGGTCAACACTCAGCAGGTGTCAAACATGAAACCCTTAATTGATCAATCAGCACAGCATTCACTTCAGCAGCCTATTCGTTTTCAGCAGCAACCACTTCAAAATCAAAGTCAAAGTCAAATCCAAGGTCAACAGAAGCAGCAATATCAGCAGAATCAGCATTTTTCATATGCTCAGTCTCAGCTGACACCTGATCCTGGTTTTCAATCACAGGTCTCTGACCAGTTCCAGTCGTTGCATACAATTAATTACTTTCAAGAAAACTCGATGGAAGATCAATTTGTTGTTGACACTCAAAATGGTCTTACTAGCTCGATGGGAGTTCGACAAGGGTCTGTAATGCAGGGCCAATGGCATTCAAGATCTCAAGAAATGCCACACATACCAGGTAACTTGTCAGAACAAAAGGTCAAAGAAGAGTTTAGTCAAAGAATAACAGGTCAAGATCAAGCTCAAAGGAACAATCTTTCTTCAGAAGAATCCATTACGTATCAAAGTGTTGCCCATAAATCAGTCGACCCTCCAAACTCTGGTTCTATTTCTAAGTCTGTTGATCCAAACCGTGAATTGCAGTTCAAGAATCAACAAAGGTGGTTATTGTTCTTGAGGCATGCTCGCAAATGTGTTCATCCACCTGGAAAATGTCCAGAAGTCCATTGCATCACTGCCCAAAAGTTGTTGAATCATATGACATCATGCAATGATCTGGTTGAATGTCAATATCCTCGTTGTCGAAGAACAAAGCTTTTACTCCATCATTATAGGCACTGTAAGGATCCTACTTGTCCCGTTTGTGTCCCAGTAAAACGATTTGTGCAACTGAAAGGGGCCCCACGTGCAGATCTTAGTGAATATTCCATGAAAATGAGCCCATCTGTTGTTGAAACTTCACAAGACTTAAAGCCAACTTTGAAACGCATGAAAATAGAACCATCACCACAGTCACTAGGTGCTGAAAGTCTAAATCATAGTCAAATTAGTGTCATACCAGTTGCTGTCACTGGTGAATCTCGACTTCAGGATCAGATTGGTGATACCAGTACAACTCCGGCAAAATCTGAGGTTAAGGCGGTGAAATTGGAAATTCCTACAAGCTCTGTGCTTGCAAGTCCCAAGACAGATTACGTGAGAGATTCTGAAAAACAAAAATCCAAAGGTGCTCCAGTTGTGCCTGATAAAGCCAGTAGTTTACCTAAACAGGAGTTTGTTAAGACTGAGATAGAGGTGGATCCGGTCCAGGGCCCAACTAATCTAGACAATGCAGCGGTTCCTGCTGAAACTATTTCTGGAACCAAATCTGGAAAAGCAAATATAAAGGGAGTATCAATGATAGAGTTATTTACACCAGAGCAAGTTCAGGAGCATATCTCTGCTCTCAGGCAGTGGGTTGGCCAGGTGAGATATCACAATACACTTGTGCCTTTTTTATGTTTTATTTGGTCTCATTTTATAATGTTCATTTATTTGTTGTACAGAGCAAAGCGAAAGTAGAAAAGAATCAAGCTCTAGAACACTCGATGAGTGAGAATTCTTGTCAATTATGTGCGGTTGAAAAACTCACTTTCGAACCACCACCTATATATTGCACACCTTGTGGTGCTCGAATTAAAAGAAATGCAATGTTTTACACCGTTGGGACTGGTGACACTCGACACTATTTCTGTATACCCTGCTACAATGAAGCCCGTGGAGATACTATTAATGTTGATGGAACTAATATATTGAAAGCTAGATTGGAGAAAAAGAAAAATGATGAGGAAACAGAAGAATGGGTATGATATACATAAAGTCATAAATATAAGTGTGTTGTTATTTTGCGTAATTGTTTGAATGGTTATTTATTTTGCGGATTTTCTGCAGTGGGTTCAATGTGACAGATGTGAAGCATGGCAACATCAAATATGTGCGTTATTTAATGGTAGAAGAAATGATGGTGGGCAAGCAGAGTACACCTGTCCAAATTGTTATGTAGAAGAAGTTGAAAGAGGAGAGAGAAAACCATTACCTCAGAGTGCTGTACTTGGAGCAAAAGATCTACCTAGAACTATACTAAGTGATCACATAGAAAGCAGGTTGTTTGGAAAATTAAAGCAGGAGAGACTGGAGCGGGCAAGGGTCCTTGGTAAAAGTTATGATGAGGTGATGCCACAATTCTTCTAGTTTTTAAGTTTACATATATAAGATCAGAATTCTTATTGCGTGTTGAACTGTGAAAATATCAGGTTCCTGGAGCGGAATCACTTGTTGTTAGAGTTGTATCATCCGTGGACAAGAAATTGGAAGTCAAACCACGATTTCTTGAGATCTTTCAAGATGAAAATTACCCTGTTGAATTTGGGTATAAGTCTAAGGTATTTAAAAGTATCAGTATTTCCAGTCTCAATAGTTTCTTTTGGTGACATACTTATCATCCAATCAGTAAACTGCTTTTTGCTTGTTTTAGGTAGTTCTGTTGTTTCAGAAAATTGAAGGTGTTGAAGTATGTCTTTTTGGGATGTATGTTCAAGAATTTGGAGCAGAGTGTGAACAGCCAAATCATCGCCGTGTTTATCTTTCCTATTTGGATTCAGTCAAGTACTTTAGGCCCGAGATTAGGGCTGTTACAGGAGAAGCTCTCCGTACATTTGTATATCATGAAATTCTGGCAAGTTTTTCTTTTAAATCACTGCGTATGCTTTCTGATTTAAATCTCTCTTTGTTTTCACTTTAGTTCAATCCAATTTCTTTCATTATATACAGATAGGTTACCTAGAATATTGCAAATTACGTGGTTTCACAAGTTGCTACATATGGGCTTGCCCTCCATTGAAAGGTGAAGATTATATCTTGTATTGCCATCCTGAAATTCAGAAGACACCAAAATCTGATAAACTAAGAGAGTGGTGAGTTGGTTTGAGATGTGTAATGTGCATAGCTGCATACATCATTTTTGTGATATTAGATTATTAAGTATACTTATTGGTGCATTTACATGACATGGATATGTGTATCAGGTATTTGTCGATGTTGAGAAAAGCTTCAAAGGAAAATATTGTGGTTGGCCTCACCAATCTATACGATCATTTTTTTGTATCTTCTGGTGAATGTAAAGCTAAAGTAACTGCGGCTCGATTACCTTACTTTGATGGAGATTATTGGCCCGGTGCTGCTGAAGATATAATCTATCAGATTCGTCAAGAAGAGGAAGGAAGAAAGCAAAATAAGAAAGGACTAGTAAAAAAGTCCATGACAAAAAGAGCTCTGAAAGCTTATGGTCAAACTGATCCTTCCGGGAATGCATCCAAAGATCTGCTACTGATGCGTAGGGTAATTAATTTCTTCACTACTATATTTTTCTAGTTAATTTCTGTTTTCTGGAACTCTTGAAAGTATTTTTGTAATTTACCCTCTTGATTATTAGCATCATGCTTTCATTAATGTCTTTACATTCTTTTTCTTGTGCTATTTGGCACAGCTTGGTGAATCAATATCCCCAATGAAGGAAGATTTCATCATGGTTCACTTGCAGCATGCGTGCACTCATTGCTGCATTCTTATGGTATCTGGAAATCGCTGGGTTTGCAATCAGTGCAAAAAGTTTCAGATCTGTGATAAGTAAGCAGCATAATATTAATATCTTACCACATTATCAAATTTTTGGTTTCTAAATAAAAAATTTATTCTCTTTTCAAAATAAATGTAGTGTGTTAGTAATTTGTTATGATTATGACTTACAGGTGCTATGAAATTGAACAAAAACTTGACGATAGGGAGAAACATCCTATCAATCACAGGGAAAAACATGCTCTTTATCCTGTAAGTTCTTCAGAATTCATATTTCTATTCCAGTGATCATAACTTGATCATCATTATGATTGAAAGTAATTATAAAATATGCAGATTGAAATCAATGATGTGCCAGTAGATACAAAAGATAAAGATGAAATTCTCGAGAGTGAATTTTTCGACACACGGCAAGCTTTTCTTAGCCTTTGTCAAGGAAATCATTATCAATATGATACGCTTCGCCGTGCAAAACATTCATCAATGATGGTATTATATCATCTTCATAATCCAACTGCACCTGCATTTGTGACAACATGCAACAGATGTCATAATGACATAGAAACAGGACAAGGTTGGCGTTGTGATGTCTGTCCTGACTATGATGTCTGCAATTCTTGTTATCACAAAGATGGAGGTATTGGTCATCCTCATAAGTTGACACCTCATCCCTCCGTTGCTGAACGTGATGCACAAAATAAAGAAGCTCGCCAACAGCGTGTTGTACAGGTATATACTATTTCAAATATATGTTTGTTTCATCCACAAAGATGCAAGATTATAATTATATATTTATGTTGGTGTTGCAGCTTCGGAAAATGCTTGATTTGCTGGTACATGCATCTCAGTGTCGGTCACCACTTTGCCAGTATCCAAATTGTAGAAAAGTGAAGGGACTTTTCAGACACGGGATTAATTGCAAAACACGCGCTTCTGGTGGTTGTGTGCTTTGCAAGAAAATGTGGTATTTACTTCAACTTCATGCGCGAGCATGTAAAGAATCCCAATGTCATGTACCGCGATGCAGGTTTGTTTCATTCATGAGAAGATTAAAGAAAAGTTATTGGATATGTGTTTGTTAATGTGTATGTTTGTATGATGCATACAGAGATCTGAAGGAACATTTGAGAAGGCTGCAACAACAGTCTGATAGCAGGCGGAGAGCTGCTGTAATGGAGATGATGAGGCAGCGTGCAGCCGAGGTTGCTGGCAGCAGTGGATAATAAGTTGTAAATATATCAAAAAAAATGTATCATAGTGTGTTTGAAGAATTTTGAAGCGTATGTACTGTACGGCTGTGTCGATGGAACGAAAAGAGCATAGGCACAGGAACATGACGATGACGGAAAAGGAAATGGTTTAACAGATGACACTACATGGGAGTTGCTGTTTACAACACAAAATCATAATCTTCCCTGTGGGTCGGGTTAGTTACCATTGATTCTTTGATTCTTACATCATGTAATGGTGTCAAAATGTACCATAGATTTCGTTTTTCCAGTGTACTTTTACATCATGTAATGTAGTTCATGCCAACAACATTGAAATATATGAACTGATAAATCTATACAATCATAAATACCTGTGGTTGTATCACAGCAAAAACAATATCCTTATGCAGAAGAAAGAGTAGTCAGCCATGGGACCAGCTTTTCATGGACCAAATCTGGTCTGTCATCATGAGGGCAGTGTCCAACACCTTGTAAAACGGAGAGGCTAATGTTTGGCACTTTAGATGGTAGGGATGAGAAGTATTTACCAACCGGCCCGTCAAGAGGTGTAAACGGGTCTTCGTCTCCCCATAGGATTAGAACCGGAACTTTGATATTTGGCATCAACTGAACCGGGTTTGGGCCTGGTGGCCCGGTCACAATGGAGACAAAGGCATCTAGTGCACCTTCATCAAGTGTTGGTTCCCTGATTATCTGATGCAATAAGAACATTGAACAGTCCTATCAGACACAAGAATAAAAGAAAAGAAAAAGACAGAAGATAACAAATAATTAATACCTGTACAAGATCTTCATCTACAGAGTCCTTGTTCCCATAAACTGATAATAGGATGTTTCTAAGACTCTCTCTGCATAAGTTGTACAATAATACAAGTTCAAATGTGGATGATTTAGAACATACTTGACTCCCTAATACGCGGGAAGTAACAAGTATAATAAATAAATGAGGATAGTGAATATGATGGCACTCACCTAACTTTAGATCACTCCAGTGAAAACCTTTAAACATTTTTTTTCTAGTTTACATTTCACATCAAAATTTCTTTCGTTCACAATGTAATAACATGCCTCTTGCTTGTGTGATGTTCATTATAACTTTTCAAATCCATGTATTATTAACGAAAAAAGTTTTGAACGCTAAGGTTTCGAAAGTACAGATGCATGACAGTATCATATTCGCTTGTTCAAAATAAAATAGAGAACCTTTGTCTGACCCGTTCAAAGATGAAAGATGCAATTCCTTTTTGCTTCAACAAGAAATCAATAAACCATAACAGAGGGAATAACAGCTTGATTCGCCAGTCATCAACTATTGCCTTATTATTCATGCCACCCGCACAGTTCAACAGAACCAGCCCTTCAATCAGTGAATTCTGAGCATCTAGTTGAGGAAATTTGATTACAGTGAAAAAGAAATGTTAAAAAGTAAGCGACATGGGCCTCATGTAAATTCAATAGAAAGCACATAAAACAAACCTGCAGCAGCAATAACACATGCGAGACTTCCAACAGAATTCCCAATCAGCACTGTAGGCTTTTGAACAATTTCTTCCAGGAAATCCAATATCAACTGTCATGATTATATGATGCATAAGATTGACTTTTGTAAATTTGAAGGTTCAACATGTATATAAACTTGACCATTAAAAAGTATACCTGTGCCCATGCTTCCATGGTGTATGCATAACCAATAGGTTTATCAGAAGAACCAAAACCAAGAAGATCAATGGCATAAACTGTGCTGGTTTGAGCCAACGTTGGGATATTCCTGTTAGATGCTTAAACGTTAAGATGAGGTCCAGCATTTGCTAAAGCAATCGGTAGGGAAGGAGTAAAATTGTTAGAGGCACATATTACATGTGCATTATATGAACATGTTAAACAAATTAAATGACCATGTGTATGCAGATATCTATAGGTCTTCTACTATGTCTGTATGGGAGAGAAATACAGAGACTTTGTGGCAGTAGGCACAAAACCTACTCCAGTTCCACAACAATGCAAAACTAACCTCCCTTTCTTAGCAAGCTAACCATTAGAATTTAAACTATTTACATGTAGAGATAACCCGGGCCCGGCCCAGTCTAGTGTGCTCTTGCTCAATTGACCCTTTAGGGTTCGCCTACACTCTCCTCTAAACAGGAAGGTAACACCTATTCCAGAAGTTCCTTCTTCACTCCTCTCCTAGCAGCTTATCTGCCTTTCTCACTATACTCATCTCTCATACATACTACATTAAAGTGTATCATATATACATGCTCATACACTAGGTTCATGGTCGCAGGACGGTCCACTAGGCTCCTGCTTTGGAACCCTAGGTTTCTATGACGTTTACATCCCAACTCCCAGCTCGCAGCGATGAGCCTCTATGCGTGAATCTTTATAGCAACATTATGGATCTTTGTAGCACCTAGCAACACTACTTATCACATGACATAAATAGGCATTGAGCTATTCAAAAGTTTTGCAATTGTGTTTAGGTATTTGATTCAATGACATGTTTTTGTTACCATCCATGGTGATGCAAGGGAATATACATCAAATCCACCAACAGAATGCAAACATATCATCATCAAAACGTTAACACAATCTGAAAATAAAATCCAAAACGCCCAAATACCTGCGCCAGTGAGCAACAGAGGCACCAAAGCCATGAACAAGAAGCACCGGAGGGTTTGACTTCTGACAATTTTCCCCTTCATATTTCAAATAATTAATACTGTAACCTCTCCACTCCCACTTACCGCATATCTCCTTGATCTTATTCACCTCCAATGGCGAAATTGTCAACACCTGGTCGTCTATCATCTCACCGCTGGCAGCACTCGTGGTTGTACTCCTACAAGCAAACGAATTGAAACAACTTATAGTCAGATTGACGCCGTTGATTGAACTAACGCCGGTGACTTTCCGCCGGACGTTAAGTAGGTCCGCCGTACGACGCCGTGTGAGTGACGGTGGAACTGGTGGTGGTGGTGGTCGTTGGAGGATAGCGGTTGCCTTTACCGCCACTGCCATTATTTTTTTGATTCTTTTTTACTTTGGTTGATTCTCAATGTTTTCCTTTATTAGTACCAACTGGATGTTTCATTTTACATCCCTACGGAATATGGACTAAGGAATTTTGATGATTTAACTATTTCTTTATTTTAGTTAGATTTGAACTAAATTATGGTAACATAAAAGCTATATTACAGATTAAAAATTGGATCGTTAATTGAAGAAATATAATTTTCTTTGTCTTTCATAGATGTAATGATTTTTTTTAATCATATATAATATATTAATTAATTACATTATTATAAAAATACGCGAGACGTCGTGACTTTACATTGTTTAGTTTCTAAACTCTTTACGATTAAGTCACAAAACGTTCCTAAGAATGTATTGTTTCACAAATAGCACATCTTGACGTTTTTATCCTTGTCATTAAGACCATTTTAATATAACTAGACTTTGCTTAAGACCAAATGAAAAACTAAAATATAGACTGATACGAGTTAGGAGGTGGAGTGTACACTCGATTTAGACTATTATGCTTTCAGGCTACTAAGGGATTTCGATGGTTGAAGCCCATACAAAAGGGGCTCCTGGGTGCCCTGATGGGAGCCAAGGGGCCCCTTGGCGATGGTCGCATTAAATCTTTATGGATGATGAAAATTTACTTAAATTTGGTGACTAGAAATGATTGATAGAACAGTAGTAAGTTCCCGATGATCATTAATAGAAACTATGTTCAACGAATTTAGCCTTTTGGCAGAAAAGGATGCATCTATAGCAACTTATAATCAATCGGATCATCAATAGCAACTTCATTAGCCGGTAGTAATTAATAAGTAGCAAAACTTCTCAGTAGCAACTTACTGATAAATAAAATTTATGTACTACTAATGGGTTTCCGTTGATGGGGTTTCTATAGAAAAAGTATACACACAAAGGGTTCGTTGAAGAGTTGTTACCGTTTCTACCAAACGACTAATGGGTTTCCATTGATGTAACCGTCGTACACTAGGAATAGTTATTATAATCAATTCTCATTACTTTTCTTGAAGAGTTGTAAGGGTTCGTTGCATTGATTCGACCCTATATAAATTACTTATATAGTCAGACTTTGAAACATGTTTTACACAAGAATTTTCACAATAAGAACATCCTGTTTTTTATTAGAAATTTTTTGTCTTATACGATAAAGTTTGTTGAATACACATAAAATACTTAATTCAGAAAATATCCAAGGCTATACGAAATCTAGGAACCACATATGATGAAGTCTAAATCAAACTACATTCTAAAGAAAAGGCACAAATATTAATTGTTCAGAAAGTAATGGCAAGAACACTAGAGCTAGAGGGTTAAGAGCAATACTTGAGTAGCTTCTAACCGATTCTATTGTATGAGGCATACATGTCGTGATTTTTTGTCATGTTCACATATTTCAACTTTAAGGTCGTTGTGAATGAATTCCCATTTCTTTGATTTTAGATTCCAAGTTAATTGTCAAAAAATGTTATATGAAAACTTACCACAAACAATTACATCCAAACTCACAAAAAATATCTTTGATCCAAAACAAGATCAAGATATCGTTATTTGACGGTTTGAATCATCCAAACAAAAACAAAAGTTTCAAAAATGTAAACTTCCCGTCATCAACTTTCTAAAACAACGGGCATCAAATCATTCAAAATAGTCTCTCGAAAACGAAATAGGATGTATTATCTACTTGGAACCCGACATGAGAGATTGGGCATCAGATACGGTTGGAAGAGCCGGGATGGCTCCTTTCTTTGTTGTGCATATCGCGCCACACGCGTTTGAAAAGGCCAGTGCTTGCTTCAACTTTGTTTCATCCTACATTGATGTTCACAAACTGTTAAACACCAAAACCTCTAACCACTTTAAAACGTTTAAAAGTAAGTCACTGGCTTGTAAGTTACCGTAAAAATAGAAGTGTCTTTCGCCATGGAAACCAATAACGAGCCTACAAAAGAGTCTCCGGCTCCTGTGGTGTCAATGGCCTTCACCCCGTACCCGGGCACTCTTCCTTTAAAGCTCTACACTCATCAAGTTTCGATTATACATTTGAGATATAATGTCATCTAACAAGTGAAATGTTATTTGTAAAAAGGCCACAAAGACTTGCCTTTGTGTAATAACGACAACCCTTTTCGCCATCGGTAACAACCAAAAGCTTCAAACCATCATGCCACAAGGACTTAACTGCGTCCTCGTTATCCGGACTCTTTTGTGTCAAGAACTCCACCTCATCATCACTCACCTGCACGAGAAGGGCATTTTTGTCTTTTCACGGTCAACACCATGATACCTCAAATTGAAATATTTTAGAGCTAGCGTACAATACCTTGATGAAATCAGCTTCGTTCCAAATGCTCTTGATGCCTTGCCTGGCGGCCTCATCTGAAGGCCATAGTGGAAGGCGCACATTAGGGTCGTAAGAGAGCAAGACCCCAGCTTGCTTGGCGGCTTTCATGGCCGCCATGTGGGCTGATCTGCATGGCTCGGTGATAAGACTGATGGAGCCATAGTGAAAGATTTTGGCTTTCTTGATTATGTCCATCTTGAGCTCAGACTCTTTAAGAAGCATGTCCGCACTTGGGTTCCTATAAAACATAAATTCTCTTTCGCCGTCTTTCTTTAGTGTCACGAAGGCCAAAGCCGTCCTAGCATGGTCATCAAACAACACCCCATCGGCGCTCACTCCGTTCTTCTTTAGAATGTCAGCCAACATGTACCCGAATTCATCTTTCCCGACCTACTCACGTCATCAATTACAAGATAAACTATAATGTCTAACATGTTATATAATATTTACTATACCATAATTAGCAAGGTCCGCGGATTTCCACTGCCTTTCCATGTGAAAAAAAAAACAATTGGTCTTCAACTTTTTTTTTTTACTTTGTACACGTTTACATAAATGTTATATTAATTATTGGCATATGTGTTTAACAAGAACATATATTGGGGATGACATTTTGCTATTTCTTTGACGATTTTGTTTTTTTACAAGTTTTATATCTTACATTTACTTTGAATTTTAGTAAAAATCCATCAAAACTAATGAGTTAATAACTACTTTTTACATGTCAAAAACTATATATATTATAAATAAATGCATCTATGAAACGAGAAAATTTGTGGAGAAAATAAATAGATTATTTAATGATTAGAAGGAAAATTCTTTATGTTACAATTTTATACAAAAATATTAAAGCTTCTAAAACAAGATCGACAACCATATAAAGATGAATAAATCATAAGGATCTATAAATGCCCATTATACAACTGTGATATTCAAACAAATTAATACGTAAAATAAAAACAGAAATCATTCCATTTAACCATAGATCCATCCATTTTATATAAGTTTTTAAAAACTTAAATAGTTCAAAAAAATAACATCCAAGAACACATTTGATTCATAGAAATGACACCATACGCATATAGTAAACATAACAACAATTGGAACAACAAAAAAAGGAACAGAAGGCAAGATCTACAACTAGTTATATGAATGCATGATCTTTATACATATAATCAATTATCATGAAAACTATGATACCTTGCCAATGAAGGCAGCCGATCCACCGAGCTTAGCGATTGCACACGCGACGTTAGCGGGTGCACCACCGGGGGCCTTGAGGAATCCCTGAGACTCAGCCAAGGAGACCCCGGCGGTGTCGGGGACGAAATCGATCAACATCTCTCCAAAACACACAATGTTAGACGAAGCTGCCATTTTTTTCACAATGAGAAAGTTTCACCGGATGAACAATATGATGAAGATGAATATATAATTGATATATATAGAAAAGGTGAGATAAATTAGAGTTTTAATGGGAATATATGTGGGTGAGATGGAGAAATCATGTTTGTTGATGGATTTTCGGAATGATCATTGAAACGTAAATTTGACTCTTTATTTTTGATTTATCGTATTTATTTATTTGAATATTGAAGTGGGTAAAGACGTACTTTTATGGTTATCCGATATCTTTTCCTTGTTTGATTTATGTTTTTAACCAAAGCATGAGATTCTCTATATATTTTTATAGTTTTTATCAATAGAGCTTTAATTATAATTAAAGGATCAATTTAAAACAATGCTAGCCGTTTGA
Organism: Flaveria sonorensis; assembly: GCA_025506505.1. NCBI lineage: Eukaryota > Viridiplantae > Streptophyta > Magnoliopsida > Asterales > Asteraceae > Flaveria > Flaveria sonorensis. The sequence continues at coordinate 77,186,421 of CM046432.1, forward strand.
ACCAATTTATTTTATCCAAAACTAGTTTTAATTTTAAAAATGCCCTCATATTTCAATTTAAATTCACCTTTTCTTATAACTATATTCAACTAGTAATTCGTAATTACATCGTTAACATTGTATGTTTAATTTCAAGATACAAGATCTTCATTAATGTTATTATGATTAATTCAATTAGAAGAACAATAGCGTAAATTAGATTTTTCCTTTCTTTAGCCATATACCAGTCTGTAGGTATTGTCTTTAAACTTTACTAATTACGTTTATTGTTCTTTCTTTAAAACTTGTAGTAAAAGTTAACACATAAGCTAATGAAAAGACGTACTTCGTTACAAACTTTCGAATAAAAAATAATGTTTTTTAATTAGTGAAGGTTAAAGATGAAACTTTAAAATTAATATATAGATAAAAAATGAAAAATGTAATTTACTCTAGAAGTATGTATTCACTTACCATTTCAAAATAATATCAATCGCGTCATTATATCCCTCCCTCGATTTCTTTTATAAATTTGTATTTTGTTTGCATATATTTATATCAATGTCGCAATAAAATATTTCCTTCAATCCTTAATGTCTTTTATAAGTAGCTCAAGGTGATCCAAGTAAATAGCAAGCTGCTAGGGGAGGTGACCATTGGGGTAGACGTGGCACTCGGGTCGTCATCACAGCTAGAGCATCGTAACTAAGTAGCGAGCGAACACCTCTATCTCCTCCACGTTACTAGTGTCCACGCCTACCCCACGGATCTCTCCCCTTCTCATTGCATCCATACATAGGCATTCGTCCCATGAATTTCACCCATCCTTGTTTTCTTCCTTTACATCAACCGCCACAATACCAAAAACAACCCATTGCAGATGCACTTATCATGTTATATTTTTAGACAACACATAACGAACGACGCAAAGCAGTAACTTTAATTCATCAGAGGTCACAACTTGCTTGTAAACAATAGTACAGACCTCCAATTCATTCATTCAGCACTAAATCATACACTATTACGACACTAAAATCAAACGATCATACGACTTTAGCAAACAGTTTACACACACAAAAACATAAGCATACGGTGATACAGATCACTCAAACTGGTAATGCTTATCGACGGTTTCCGAAACATCCCAAGTGCAATTCATACCCTTGGGAAACACCACCAAATCTCCAGCACCGATCTCCACACCTTCATCGGATCCTTCAGGATAAACCTTCACCTTCCCTTTCAAAAGGAAGCACGTCTCTTTCGCTGAATACGTCCATGGAAACTTGCTCGGAGGACACCCCCACCTACCAACACCGCACACACTTTTCAATTTTCATACATCCACAAGCTATAGGCACAAAGTTCATGAAAACCATAACAAATTGTTCGGCAACAAGTTCTAGGGTTTCAACAGAAATCGTGAAATAGAGTGAGGGGAAAGAGGAATTACTTGGGCCACGATCTGACGCCGAGGTCGGACAGCTGTGATTCCGGAGGGTTTTTGACGATTTTGATCCCTAATTTCTCTGTGGTCATGGTTTCTGAAGAAGCTTTGATGATTCTCTGATGGCGTTGAGTTTTATAGAAAACCCTAGAATGGAGATTTGGGGTGGATTTGGAGAATGAAGTTGAAGAAGGGGGTAGAGATAAGGTGTGTTTGGATGCGGGTTTAGGGTTGTGATAGTTTGGAACAGAAGCTAATTCGGGTGAGTGAATGGTGGTGTGGAAAGTGAGGGACACCATGTTGGTTTCAAACAAACAGTGAATATGGGCTGAGGATTTTTCATTTGTGCACCGATTACCGATATATGTTTCGTTTCGTAATTGTAGCCACTGAAATCTTATCAGTATTATGTTTCCGTCTATTGGATACAATAGATTTTAAAGTTTTTTTTTTTTTTTTGATTCTAAGAGGTGATACTATAGTCCAAACCCACCTTAAATAAATTGAGTCTTTGCTGATTTATCTAAAAAGTTAACTCAATTCTCGATCCTTAAGTGTTGATCATTTGATCTACCTTGAAAATCGTATGTATTATAAGGGTTTCAGATCTACTCGTCCTGTTTTTTTGTTATCACAACCACTCTCTTCATAGATGGTTGAATAGTATACGTGTAACTTTCTGCATATTATCCCTTATCAATGAACGTGAATTTAAAATCCATATTTGGGTATGACTTTGTTTGTTTGCTGGTTACTTGACATTTGGATTTGGGTTTCACTCTTGCGGTGGGTTTCTTTTCACTCTTAAGTGTTGATCACTCGATCCACTTCTTTGATCTACCTAGAAAATCGCATTATAAGGGTTTCAAATTTATTCACCCTCCCTTTTCTAGTTCTCACCATCACTCCCTTCATAGATAGTTGAATAGAATATGTGTGATTTTTTTGCATATCATTGCTCAATGAACATGTTGGACTTAATTTGAAATCCATATTTGGGTATGACTTTGTTTCACGGTTACTTGACATTTGGATTTGGGTTTCACTCTTGCGGTGGGTATTTTTTTCAGTTTAAGGTGATGTTGGTAGTTAACAAAATGTTTTCAATTCCGAGTCAAAGTTATTTTTAATTATTAGAATCATACAATAAATTAACACACTTTGACGTGTTGACATGGAATGATGATTGAACCCCATAAGTGAAAATCTTTCATAAGAGTATTTGATTAGCAATAAGAAAAAGTCGGGGATTAAGTTGCACCCTTTTATGCAATCCATGATCGTGACCGTGACAGTGAGCGATCGTGTAACGTGCTCCTGATGGTTCCTTCAATTAATCCGAGGGTCAAATCACATAGTTGTTACTTAAAAGTTAAAAATATGGTTCTGTTGTATCAGTTGGTGCCAAACTAAGACTGTTTAAAAAACTCGCGGTTCATAACTCGCTCGAACCTTGCTAAAAAATAGCTCGAAAATTGCTCGCTTGCTGTTAAATACGCAAGTACAAACACTTTTTGCTACAGAAACTAAAATCCCGTATACATAAATCTTTGCAACACTTGTCAATCTTCTACGTGTAAGAGTTACTTAACATTTTACACATGTTTCTTTGTATCTACGGAGACAAGTCATAAAAAACGTATTGCTTTTGAAATAGAAGATGAAATTACTTTAAAGGCAAATATTACTCATCTAGAAGTTATAAGTATTTAGGACGGCTAACTCGTAAACTCTGTAAACCTACTCTTAAATCTAGAGTGATTGGAAATCTCAAGAACGATTTAACTACCTAATATCATAAACGGGGATCCTAGACACTTGTGGGTATCCTACAAACCCCATAGGTAATGTAAAAAATCAAGTACTTCAACAGACATGATATGAGTAAAAAAACTGATTATACAATCAGTTATGGTACTAGGTATTTTGATACTTGTCCAAACTCGATAGGTTGTAACCCATTTCATAAGTAATAATGAACCATGGTGGCATTATGGTGGCTGCCTAGTTTTCCGTTGTCCCTCGCTAACCATATGGCGCAAAACATTTATAGAAGATGGCCTCGACTTGGATATTTATTTATATTGAAATTTTTATAACTTGAACTCTCAATGTATCCATTTAGTTTTTCTCTCAGTGTTCATGGTGTATACTTTCGAGTAAACAACTCGCTATAATCTCAAGAAGCTTAACACAAGGTCTTAAATTGCTACTTATGTTAACTAAATTAATTCCTTTCAAGTATTTTTTTTATTTACAATCTATAACACGAATAAAAGTCACGTTGTAAGAAATCGAAGATAACGTTGCTTACAGAAGTCATAGATGAACGTTCGGTTATGTTCCTTAGAAATGATAAGCACCTAGGACATTAAGAAGCTAAATTTAAATCAAACTTTAAGGCTTAAAAATAACATTATATTAATAAAAAAAATACTTAATTGTTTACACACAAAAAAAAATCAGAATCCGCTACTGTCAGCCACAAGTTGGACCTCCCGCTGCGGGCCCTACAATTCCACGACAGACGAATCACAGTCCTCCACGTCATCACGATAATCCTATGCGATAGCAGTATCAGATTTCATCTCCCTCATCCCACCAATCACAGCCATCCTAGCTGGCAAGTCCACATCCACCAGAACTTCCATTTAGCATGCACCTCTCCCTTCACAATTCTCATCCCAACCACCTAAAAAACATCTCCGGCGACAGCCTTCACCGGAAACAATGGCTTCTTTGGCAGCATCAACCGCGGCAGCCTCCCTCGGCGTGTCGGAAATGCTCGGTAACCCGCTCAACTTCTCCGGTGCATCAAGGACTCCATCAACTTCCACCCCTGCAACCTTCAAGACAGTGGCTCTTTTCCAAAAGAAGAAGCCTGCGGCTCCTGCACCCAAGGCTAAGCCGGCTGCAGTCACTCCGGCTACCGATGAGCTCGCCAAGTGGTATGGTAAGTGTAATCACCAATTCACCACCACTGATATGTACAAGACTACAAACCATTTGTCTACTTTGGTTTGTTGGGTTCAATTGATATTAACAGCAATCTGCAATCGGTTTTCAGGTCCCGAGAGAAGAATCTTCTTGCCTGAAGGTCTTTTGGACCGATCAGAGATCCCGGAGTACCTTAACGGAGAAGTGGCCGGAGAGTAAGTCAAAGATATTCAATCATACATATACTACAAGAAAGAGTTATCTTGACAACTTTATTGCTAAAAGAATTATGAGAACTGTTTTTTACACATGTAAAAAACTTTTCTTTTTTACACATATTTACACATGTGTAAGCATGTCTTAGAGTTCCCTGTTTTTTTTTTTAAATAGAAGCTATCATTTGATAACTTCCCTATATATAAACATACACATTAGTTAAGTAAATCAGTAAAATGACCATTTTTTTCTTATGGTTATTGACATGCAGCTACGGTTATGATCCTTTTGGACTCGGAAAGAAACCAGAAGACTTCGCAAAGTAAGTTCATTTTCAACTCAAGAAAACACACACATCACACAGTTAAGCGAGTCAACTCGGTATATATTGAAAAGTACACCTGAAATCCCCAATGACCGATAACGATTGTGTAGTTTCTGCACATATGAGTTAATCCCCTGTCTGGAGTTAATTCGGATGTAACTAATTGGTTTTGAGATTAACATATAGTCTCAGATGTAATTAATTGGTTTTGAGACTAACATATAGTCTTTGAGTTAGTTATAACATGTGTCTGACGTGCAGATACCAAGCCTACGAGCTCATTCATGCACGTTGGGCAATGTTGGGTGCAGCCGGTTGCATTATTCCTGAGGCCTTTAACAAATACGGTGCTAACTGTGGCCCTGAAGCTGTCTGGTTCAAGGTTTGTTTCACATGAATAATGCTCTAACTGGATAAAGCACAAAAATTTGTGGTTGAAATCTTATAAATTCATTTGATTACGTGCAGACCGGGGCTCTACTACTCGATGGCAACACATTGAATTACTTTGGAAAGAACATCCCCATTAATCTGGTCCTGGCTGTAGTTGCAGAGGTTGTTCTTGTTGGTGGTGCAGAATACTACAGAATCATCAACGGTTTGGTATGTAAACACGTTGAATCTGATACTAATACCACATTGGACACAAAACACCCTTTAACTTGTTTTAAATCTGCAGGATTTGGAGGACAAGCTACACCCTGGTGGCCCATTTGACCCATTGGGTTTGGCTAAGGATCCAGACCAGTTCGCACTATTGAAGGTTAAGGAGATCAAGAACGGTAGACTAGCCATGTTCTCCATGTTCGCGTTCTTCATCCAGGCTTACGTGACCGGACAGGGCCCTGTTGAGAATCTCACCTCTCACTTGAGCGATCCCTTTGGAAATAACTTGCTAACTGTGATTTCTGGAAACATCGAACGAGTCCCAACCCTGTAAACAACTATATGTACTCTAAATGATGACCATCAGATCATCGTGTATTCTATATATTTGTTCTTGATCCGTTGTTTTATGAACAGATGAACAATTCGTTGAAGTAGTTGATGCTATGTTTTAGAAAATAATAAAAGCATTGTTATTCTGCATACACTAAAAGTCTTGATTTGTGAACTACCATAAGTTTTCATAATATGAACCACTAAATGTATGTAATCTAAAAGCACTAAAAGCCACTGTAATTCTGTAAAGATGTTCATCAAAAAGTACCATTATCATACCAAGTCTCAACCTTGCTTCATCCTCACTACCTAATGGCATCATATAAGTATCCATGTTTGTTAAGAACATGGTGATTAAAATGTGAGCAACACTCCATATTCATGACATGTATGTTTTGATCAAATAACTACACCAAAATTGCAAATTTCTGCCACCAAAATATTATTATTTGGTTCGAGTTTTGTGTAGATCTAGAATGGTAACATGTAATCTAAGCACACGCCTTGATGATGAGACATAATGAAGAAATCAAGTTACCATCAAACGGGATGCAACACACAGTTAATCACTATAGATTATGTAGATGATTAAAAAAAATATACATCTGGTAAATCTCACTCTACAGTGGGGGAAGGAGATGAGATAAGGGCAAACCTTAACGCTATCACAGAGAAGACGGTGAAAAAATATATTACACCTAAATGTGACAACCTGCATTATTTCAATCACTATGCTCAGATTCTGGAATCTTGCAGTCCACTCTTGAAGGATAAGACCAAAGTCGAGAATTAATGAAACTGCAGGGAGATCAAAAGGACCGAATGCTAAAAAAATTATGTTATTAGCTATGAGGATTAAAAGTTATACATCTAAAAGGATGTTATATCTTAATGCATAACAAAACTATGCTTAAAAGATGTATATCTAAAAGGATTATATCAGTAACCAAGTTGAGGTGGTGAGACGTCAAGTTATCCATTTTCTTGCACAACTTCACCTACAGCTTCTCAACTGTGTGTCCAACGAAGACAGTACAGGTCAGACGTCATAATCCACCATGTCAGACTTGATATCCAATAGGATATGTGTACCAGATTTCATATTCCTCTTTTAACCAATCACCGCCACCCTACGTGGCAACCCACATCCACCAATACTTCCCTTTAGCAGGTCCTTCCTTCTCATTATCATCACAAACTAACTACAGAATCTAACCTGCTGACTAAACGGTTTCTGGCAACAACCATCACCGGGAAGAATGGCTTCTTTAGCGGCGTCAACTGCGGCAGCCTCCCTTGGCGTGTCGGAGATGCGTGGAAACCCACTTAAGTTCTCCGGCACTTCCGGGACGGCTCCTTCGGTTTCCAGCCCTGAAACCTATAAGACAGTAGCTATTTTCCAAAAGAAGGCTGCTCCGGCACCCAAGGCTAAACCAGCTGCTGTCACTCCGGCTACCGATGAGCTCGCCAAGTGGTACGGTAAGTATCATACAATAACCACTAGTTTCTGAAACCATCTTCATGGATTCAATTTGTTAGCTTAACCTGATACAAACAAGAAGCTGTATTTGTTTTATAGGTCCTGAGAGGAGAATCTTCTTGCCAGAAGGTCTTTTGGATCGATCGGAGATCCCAGAATACCTCAATGGAGAAGTCGCTGGAGAGTAAGTCAAAGTCATATATAGATAGATACAAGAAACAATATATATACACAAAATGTATAATTGAACTTAAATTGGCTTTTATTTCACATTGTTATATATGCAGTTATGGTTACGATCCTTTCGGACTTGGCAAGAAACCAGAAGACTTTGCCAAGTAAGTTCACCTTTCAACTCATAAAGACACAGGTTTGAGTTAGTCAACTCAGATGATTCTGAGTTTAGCTTATGCATCCTAAAACAAAAAATGCAAGGACCATGGAGCATATGACTCTAGTTTTCGCCAAGCGAGTCAATCATCAATGACGAGTTAACTCGGTTGTAACCAGTTGGTTTTAAATGACATGCAGATACCAAGCCTACAAGCTCATTCACGCACGATGGGCAATGTTGGGTGCAGCCGGTTGCATTATTCCTGAAGGCTGAAGCCTTTAACAAATATGGTGCTAACTGTGGCCCTGAAGCTGTCTGGTTCAAGGTTTATATCAGAAATTTAGATGAATCATGATCAAACTAAATAAAGCTCAAAACTTGGTGGCTTATATCTTGTATACTCATTTGGGTATGTGCAGACAGGGGCTCTACTACTCGATGGCAACACATTGAATTACTTCGGGAAGAACATCCCCATTAATCTGGTCGTAGCTGTCATTGCTGAGGTTGCTCTTGTTGGTGGTGCAGAATACTACAGAATCGTCAATGGCTTGGTACGCACATGGATCAAATCCAATACCTGATACAACAATGGAAACATGATGCAGTTTGACCAGCTTTAAATGTGCAGGATTTGGAAGACAAGCTGCACCCTGGTGGACCGTTTGACCCGTTGGGTTTGGCCAAGGATCCAGATCAGTTTGGGCTATTGAGGGTTAAGGAAATCAAGAATGGCAGACTAGCAATGTTCTCTATTTTGCATTCTTCATTCAGGCGTATGTGACTGGACAGGGTCCTGTTGAGAATCTCGCCTCTCACTTACGCGATCCCTCTGGAAATAATCTGTTGACCGTGATATCTGGAAATATTGAACGGGTCCCTACCCTGTAAACCCATTTGTAAAACAATGTATTCGATGTTTTTGATTTCATGAGAAACCGTTCAATCATTCCAACAGTAATAGTAGTTATTATTATTAAATATTACAATGATCTTTAAGTACCTGCCTAGCAAGATCTACAGATCCACTACTTTTATAGATGAGGTGCAAATTGTAAGCTGCTTCTCTTTTAAGGTCACAATATCCAGGTTTCAGATCATTAGTGGTTTCTGGACCATCATTTGGCAGCTTTGGTATAGGGTGATCTTTTTGATGAATGGCAAGCACCTTTTCGTAATATGTAGCTGCAATCGATACTAAACCGACATGATGATAGGCTCGAGCTAAGTTGTATAAAGCTTCCTGTTACATAAACATTTGAGTGAGCCACTTCAGTCATTCATTGTTTAGACAGAATACTAATCAAGTACAATAAGTTTTGGTTCAAGTACTATCAAATCTTCTGAAAATAAACAAATTTTAAACAAATAATCCATTAAGGAGAACAATAAAGACAACTGAGACACACCTGGCTGTTTTCTGAAAGACGAAGATTGTTATAGAGAAAAGCTAAACCTTGCAAAACACATTGATGCTTGTTATGAAGTCGAAATCCAAGAGCTAGGTTAATGAGGGCACTTCCTAGAGAGAGAGAGAGAGAAAATATTAGCATATATTTATTGCTTATAAATTATGGAAGGAAAAAAATATTTCTCGTCTGAGTAACAATGCTTTATCGAGAGAAAATTATACCAACACAAAGATTGATCAAGGCGTTTTCAGGCATTAATTTATAGGCTTTCAAGTAATAGCTTGCAGCTGCTTGATGTTGGCTATGCATTGTAAATTGATGTCCTTTAATTAAAAGAATCGGTACACAATCTTCATGTTTCAGAAACTTCTCATGCAAGAATTTATTGTGCTTATCCAGCCTCGATCTGACAGACAGAAAAAAACACATCACAACAAAAAGATCCACAATATGTTCAAAAAAGTAAGTACAGAAGAAAAAATAACAAGCACGCAATTAGGCTCTAAGCTAGAGATGTAAGTGTTTTAGTTGATGTTTGATGTAATATGTACCTTAACATAATTTTATAGTAGCAATTCCATGCTGCAAAACTGTAAGGATTTTGGGTAACAATGTATCGAGCACAATCCCATCCATTTGTTGGACCATCTATATTATATGCTATCTCTGTACAAGAAATAGAAACTCAAATATATTATGTATTGAACTTCAATAGAGAAATTTCTTTCTTTTGAAAATATATTTTGGAGACCAACATGTTCAAACACCCACAAATTTGAAAAAAAATATATGTATATATATGTGTGTTCGAAAATAATCATTTTATAACACTTTCTTCTATGATCTTGAAAACTTACGTGCTCCAAGTGCTCGAAGCTCCTCTTGCTTCTCTATTGATAGAGTGTTTTGTGCCAATTTTAGACTTGCGGTGATAATTTCAAGTGCTTCCCAATATTTTTTTACTGATATTAATCCTTTGCATAACTAGAAATAACACGCAGTGAACACATGTCATTTGAGAACACATAAAAACAATTTCACATGCAAATTGGTCAAGATACACCTTGATATACATCCTGGAACTGTTCCTAAAGCTTAAAACAAGTATAAAACAAAGTAAGCACTCACATCTAGAACAAGTGTAAGTTGATCCTCATCCTTTAAGAGATTAGGAAGGGGAGGTTCTCTATATCCCTGACACATGAAACAATTTAACAATTTAATAAGATAAGTAAACAAAAAACTTGTTAACTATGATGCTAATAGTGTAATCAAATCATTTAATCTAGTAACTGTTTACTTTTTTATCCTTCCATATAGAACCGTCTGAAGTATAAAATACTTACAGGGGATTCATCATCCGATTCATCACTTTGCCACTCAATTCCAGCGGCCAGTGCTGCAGCCCGTTTTTCTTCTCTTTTTGTTTCTTTTTTCTGAAGCAACTTCTTTGCTCGAACAGCTTTCAACCTGTTGAGCATTAAATCGACGAAATTATTGTTCACTTGACAAAATATATATGTAACTGTCAATATGGTTTGCATGCGATGGATGTGTTATTACATTATTTTATGTCCCGAATTTATATAAAAATAAAAACATACGAGGAACGCTTACACATCTGAAGATGAAGCAATGGGACGGAATCCTTGAAATACGTTGTCAGTGTGTTGTTCATCCAGTACTTGGACTCTTTTATACAGCACGCTTTTTGGTAACCTTCTCTTTGTTCTAGCCTTGAATAAAAACAAATAACATAAAAAAGTTTAAACATAAATGATACAAAAGGAACCCTGTTTTTAAATTATTCCTGTTCTGTAATACTATTCGTGTTCTCTGAAAACCATTGTCTTAAAACTTACACCACTAACATGGGGCAAATAACATTTTCATAAATATAAATCATGGATAAAATTATGACTGAAACCATAGTATAGTTTGAATGCTGAACAATAAGCATCTTAAAAAAAGTGTGCAAATTTACCTTCCGCTGAATAGTTTCAAGAAATAATGTTTCACGAACTAATGGAAATATTGTCTCAACAAAGCCCTCGGTGAAACCTTTGGATTTATAAATGTAAGATAGCTTTAACTTTATTCTTCCATCAGTCCACCATGGTTTCCCCCTATCAGAGGCTTGGCCAACTCTTGATTCTGCAAATGTATAAGTAAAAAAGATAAGAACAAACTATAGACTCCTGTGAGTAACAATTCTCAACGCTTGCTGTTCAATAAATTTAAAAATAATTCTTAAAGCAAAATCTGGTAACCTGAATCAGGAGGAGGAGAAAGTACCGAAATGGCTTCATCTTCTTTATCTTCTTCCAAAAGAAATGACACTAGATCTAACCTAGCATCAATGTCATGGTCAAGTTCATGTAAAGCTGTCAAAAATAAAAAAGATCATCAAATTTCTCCTTATATTAAGTTACATATATACATTGTTGTCTTTCGCAATGTCTTGAAATGTAAATAACTTGACTTAATTGCCACTGAATTTAGATTTCATGCAACTAATATATATAGAATAGAAGGTTCAAACACATAAAGATGAATCTAAATTTGAACCATACCTTTGTACAGGTAGTCAATTGCTTGTGTTCTTGCATTCAAGAAATAGTAGCATCTCCCAATATTCAAATTTAGGAGGCCCTTTAGACAAAATAACAGAGACAAAATAAATTAAAGTGAAATATGCAACAGAAAGTACTTCATTGTGTTAAAAGAGCTATATACTTACTTTGTTGCCACCTGCACTCCCTTCTAACATCAGGTAGTACTTCAATGCAGATTCATGATTCTTAACACTCATTAAGGAGTCTGCAACTTCAATAACTAAGTGGCCACAATCATTTACATTCTTTTGTGTTAGCACACTGAAGAAATCCTACATGTCATTTGAAATAGAAAACTAATGTTAGTTTCAAATCACAACGTAGAAAATAAAATGTTTATCGATACTACAGTTCATGATAAACAAGAAAACATATAAAAACCTCTGCTTTTTCCATGTTTCCAAGATGAACATGGCATATTCCTGCCTTTAACAACAATTCAGCTGGTAATTCTTTACCAGCAGAATAAGTCTGGTGTGCATACTGTATATGGTGAAGAGCTTTTTCATGTGCATTTTCAGACATAAGGAATGAAGCCAATATAAGAACCACACTGGCTTCAACATCTTTTGGGTTCTTCTTCAAATAATCTTCAAGGATGTTGATGCTGCGTTCATGCTGACCACATTTTTGGTACAACTGGAAATAACCAAAAAGTATATATATATTTTGGTACAAATTGATTCTATAATACAAAATTGAGGTAATTATTCATATAAATTGTTGGTCTCAAACCGTTGCTGCTGTCTTAAGTGCTTCCAGATTCTTAGGACGAAGTTGCCAGATTTGGTCATATGATTCAGCAGCCTTTTGATGCTCTCCAAGTTCAACAAAAAGTGAGGCCCGATGATATCTAAGGCCCATATCTTCAGGATCTGCTTTTATTGCTCGATCAAGACAATAACGGGCTTGACCACGGTTCCCATGTTCTCTGCATGATTCAAATTTAATAAATAATGACAAATATTTCATTATGATATAAATTTTCATCTTTTTATGTATATGGTCAAAAACTTGCAAGTGTATGCTATTATTAAATGCAAGATAACTCACAAGGACCAAGAAACAAGAAGCTTCCAAAGAGATGCATCCTTGGGGGTCAAATGTACAGCAAGCATATAAAACCCTAAAGCCCTCTTTTTATCTCCCATAGCATTGTATATAAGGCCAAGTGTATGATAAGGATCAGGCAGATTCGGCGAAATCAGAATGATTTCCTTCAATAAAGGTATGGCCTTAAGTTCAAAAGAAAGAAAAAAGAAACATTACCAACAAGAACAGGTAAAAAATAACACTTGAAGAAAGAAATATAAACATAACCAAGAGATTCAAAACATGAATACAACAGATGTTATGAAAATGTGTCATTGGGATGCAACAAAAGCAAGTAGTAACCAACCAAATGTCTTGTAATTACAAATCATTCATGATAAAGCTATGTCCAACTTTTTAATGCATTAAAGATAAGCCATATCATAGTACCTCTTCATAACGCCCATGTGCATAATATAGTGTAGCATCACCTAATTTGCGTGAAATCTCAGGACTTATTTTCTTCTTTGATCCCTTCCTCCTACCTCTTTTCTTAATCTGCCATAAATAATATCAGTCAAAAGTAAGAAGGTGGACTATAATATAGTAAGCAACCAAAATTTAACAATGCATGTCAAACCATAATAATTTGGAATGAAAATGTTGGGACAAAGTGTACATACTTAGCAATAAAGCAGCAAAATAATACAAAAGAGTGTATCACCACAGGATCAAAGCCTTAATATAAGTTTACATGTTCAACAATTAAGTTAAAGAAAAAGTCAGCAACAAACTAAACAAAGATGGCATTAGTTGCTTCTACGAAAATGAACAAATTAAGATTAATGTTTAAATAGGACCCAGTCACTGCTGACAAGCTGAAGTTTCTAAAGATCTCCACGCTTTCAGAAAAGTGAAAAAAATGGACAACTGCGTCTTGCAAATTCTCATAAAAGTCTGTGCTGTTGGAAAATAAGGAACATAATAAAAGGCTATTTGCAAGACTGCCTGTTTAAACCTAATTCCATCTTCTAACACTTTTGTTTTAAATAATCGGTACAATGTTAAAACTGAATATGGATGGTTCCAGGAGTATATGAAAATCCAAAATCTAGCACAGCATTTACTTCATGATTGAAGCAAACAAGCCTAAAAATGTATAGAAAATGTGATACCTTCTTTGACTTTCTTTTCATCCCATACGTCATTTCTGCCAATAACTCTTCAAATTTTGCTTGAGGAAGATCTTCTAGTCTCGACTTCTTTTCTGGTGGCATTCTGGCACAAAAACTTTAAAGTAGAATCGTCCTTATGAAATGAGAAAATGGTGATAAATTAATAATTACCCTTGCTGATTGCAATCGAGGATTGCTTTACGCTTTTTATCAGCCAAAGCTTCATACTCCATGCGTTCCAAATGCTGATAAGGATGAATTCCATTGGCATCAACCTCTGTGAGAGCCAATGGATTTATCTCTCCTTCAAATCTTAATGTATATGTATCTTCTGCATCTTCTTCTTCCTCATCATCATATTCTTCTTCAGCATTACTGTCTTCTGTATGATTCTCCTGGGAGCACCCCAACTCGTTATCCTCTGTTGCATTAAAATCAGAGGCAAGTTCAACAGTCTCTTTCTGATTGCTGAGAAGATCATCCATATTCATTCCATCATCTCTAGTTTCCTTCTCATCCATTGCTAATCTACTGTAAGTTGGTTTAAGGTTTACTAAGAAACATAGAAATAAGGTCATAAATATCAACTCTGCCCCGTAATTATATTAAAGTCTTCAAATGTTGTAGTTGTTTGCGCAAAAAAAGTTATATGCGTCTCAACATTCGTTTAAAAAGCTTAAAATGCAACATGTACTAACCCTGGAGGCATAATGTTATACTGTGCCATTGATTGACCTATGCCAAAAACAGAATGAGAAAATGAACCCTAAACAGCCACATGTGACTGAAAGTTTGAAACAGTGTATCAATGAACATACACTTGATGTTAAGGTAGAGCTTTATCGATCATTACATGCTTGCACATCACTAGTTGCATCTCCTTGAAGAATGAATAATTCCTAACATCACCAGTTCTAGGGTTTACTAATTTAAAATATAAGCATCAAGAAACAAAATCGAACAAATTCAGTAATTAATCGGTGAAATAAAAAAAAAGTTGAATAAAAGGAAAATAGGATTGACACTGAAACCTATTACAGCGGGCAGGCGGTGGCGCGTTATTGCGACGCGGCGGTGGACGGTGGTGGTCTGTTTTCGAGTGAGAAGTGACAAAGGAGATGGTTTTAGGGGCGTGTTATGTCTCGAGTCTCGGGGGTTTCTCTCAACTCTCGTGAATTCGGCCCTCCCCCTTCCGGTGCGTTGGACCCCAGGTGCAGTACGTGTAATCTTTATAGAGATTGAGATTTGGTTACTTAAAATAAAAAAGATTTGATTATTAACTTCTTCGGTTAATTTGGTTATTCTAAAAGTTAATTAGAATATAAAAAGGTTTTAAGTTAAAGTTTTACATACAAGGACAGACGTCATTTTATTTTAATTTTAATAAAAAAAAATGAACTTAAGTTGATGTAAAAGAATTGTTTATTGTAAATGATTGGAATACTGATATCACAAAATTATTTGAAGAAGATAAAAAATATATAATTGATATTTACCTTTAAGTAATTTAGTTGTTGACTTTTTTTATTTATTGATCTGACCCGAACTGATCTGGAAATTTTTATATTCGTTTTTATAAATTGAAGTATATAAAATCAGAGAATCCATAGAAACAATTTTCTGAATCTGCCACTGTTTACATGGGACAAAGAAAAGATGATTTCAGGTCGGATCAAAGGGGTTTCTCACATAATATGGTTTTTCTTTTGAGGGTGGTTTGAGTTTCGAGATTGATGAGTGCGGATTGATGTACGAGTTTTTCTTTGGGGACGTGCTAGCCTAGTGCCCAAGGTATCATACTCGAGTGATGAATATGATCGTGTGGGTCAGTGACCGGTCAATAATCCAGTTTATCGTTAAAAAAAGAAAAAAAGTTAAAAAGATCTAAAAACATACTTGAAGAAACCAGTTAGGTCCAAATATTATCAGGCTTTTTGTCTGTTAAAAACTGTTTTTCCCGTTCTGATTCTCAATTTTTCAAACCCGCTACAAACAATCACATTGGATCGTTCTACAATACCAATTATTAACTTGTTCGGTTTCAAGTCGGATCAGATAAACATTTTTTTGCCACCTCTGACGATCAGCAATCTATATGCAACTTTGCGCATGTTTAAAGAATTGCATTTTTTTTGGGCTTGGTTGAGGTGTCATTAGGGCTGCAAACGAACCGAACGAACACGAACAAGGCCTTGTTCGTGTTCGTTCATTAAGAAATAACATGTTCACGAACTGTTCATAAACACTTACCGAACGGGTTTTCTTGTTCGTGTTCGTTCATTAAGGAAATGAACATGTTCATGAACTGTTCACGAACATCTACCGAACGTAAACGAACACAAACAAATCAAACGAAAACAAACAAATGTTCATGAACATGACGAACACAAAGAAGTCCATGAACACAAACGAATACAAATGATCACATATTTATTTTAGAAATAAAATCAACATTTTAATCATAAAATTTACAAAAAATAGATAAACATGTAACATAAATAACCAAAAACACTTAACATACTTGTCATAAAAATAATTAACACAAAAATTAAAAACATAATCAAACATATTAACGAACATAAACGAACACATTATCGAACGGACATTAACGAACATATTATCGAACGTTCACGAACATAAACGAACGAACATGGCTTGTGTTCGTGTTCGTTCGTTTAACTAAACGAACGAAATTTTCTTGTTCGTGTTCGTTCATTTACTAAACGAACGAACATAAACGAACTTCCCGCCGAACAGTTCACGAACTGTTCGCTGAACGTTCAGTTCGTTTGCAGCCCTAGATGTCATGCCAATATGTCGTTGCCTTCATCTCTTCCTTTTAAATCTCCAACGTTGGCTAGTAGTTAAATTGGCCCTTCATAAATAGGCTAAGAAACGGTCATGGGTCAACATAAATTAAAACCGGGTTTGAGAAACTGGTTCAGAGTTGTATACTATTTGAGCATAGTGAACACATACCATAGTGAACTAGTCTAGGTAGGCTGAAACCAGGTAGGGTGTGAAAATGTTATAATTTTATTTATTTTTTTCTGTTACAATAAAATAAATAAATTCCAATAAGCATAAATTTAATTTTTCAAAATTGTTTTTAGAAATTATAAAAATATAAATTTGGAATACATTACAAAAGAGCATATAAAGTACAATTTTGGTGTATAAAAATAGGAAACATTACAATAAAACTAAATTTTTATTTATTTGTTTTATGTTGTCATCGTTTGTTATGTGTACTAGTTCAAATTGGAGATAAATTCAAAATAAGTCATATCAGTGTCTGATTAAGACTAGTGGTTGTGATCTATCTTTGAAATTACTCATACTTGAGTATTCATAAGATTTTGAGTGTTTTTTAAATTTTAGTGAATAGATAGTGTTTTTTAATGTTGTGACTAAATTCATACAACCAATACCTATGTATACTAACACATCAAAACAAAATGATAAAAAGCAAAAAAAAAAATAGAAAAAGGTCTTAAAATGGCTATATAAGGTTCCAACAGTTATAACTGAGTATAATAACAGCTTATGGGTTTATACGTGATTCCTGCAAAAAAAAATTATAAAACCAATAAAGAACTATCAGATAGGGTCAGGTATGCACAAGATTTGTCAAAACCGGTTACTAACATGGTACGGATATTAACCCTGTTTTTTTTTCCCACATCTGACATCTAGGATTATAACACCACATCACATCATCAAGAGCTAAATTCACCATCATCAGTGGCTCTTCACTCATGTATCTTTTATGATACAATCTTCTAAAAAAAGGGACCAAAACAAATTCAATACAAATAAAATTTGATCATCAAAAAATATGTTACTTTTTTTTATTGTGTTTGTAAATACCCATAATACACTAGTGAGCATCCCTGAAATGATATGTCAATCGTTCATACTAATTTTGATGCTCCAGAAACACCATCAAGGAAACCCACAAATATAAAACACATCTTAAGTTAGGTCTAAATCCTGATATCTTCAAAATATTAAGTTCAAATCATCACACTTGTATCATTGGATCAGAAAGATCTTAGTCTCTTTGACAAGAAAATATTTTACTTAACTGTTTTACACCGCATCACGTCATCGCAAGCTGAATTTACCATCATCTATGGTCCATCACTCGTTTATCTTTTACGATAAAATCTTTTAAAGTTGAGAACAAAACATCGTTCAATAGATAATAAAAATTTAACATCAGAAAATATTTGCTCAACAAATGGTAATTCTACTATTGTCCATATAGATGGGTACTTGTAACATCAATCAATATCTGGCTCATGGCGGACAATTGGAGCAATAATACTCGATATTACGAAAGAAAATCCGATGGCCACTGAGAATGCAAGAAATGAGATTTCAGATTTGACCTGTGGGTTTAGGTCACTGGACCCTTGTTTTTTGACCCTACTGAATGCTACTGTTGTGCTTTTTTGAGTCCAACAAATGGGATGTCAACAAATGTGTTATGTTTTTAATTTGTCTGATTATATATAACAAACTGTATTTTTATATTCGATGAAATATAAATATTAGTTTGCTGTCTTTTTAATACAATTAATTCATCTTTCGTAGCATATAAACCTTTTTGCCGGTTACAACAATTTGAATACAGGTGTCGTATCACTTTATCTTTTATAGCATGATAAGGATTGTTCAATATATGATAAACTAACCACAATAAAATTATAAGTACTTGTATGTATTAGGTTAAATGTTTTACTTTCCTTCTTATAATTACGTAAATATGTTTTCATTGTTGTTGTGATTCTTTACTTGAATCAATTTTTGATAATCATATTACTCGTATATTAAATAGTAACAATTACTTAATTACAAACTTGATCTAAATAAAATATTTGAATTACCATATATGAAACCCAAACCCGAAAGCAAGACCTCATATCAAACTTACGAATAGTACCTCAAAACCATTGTTGAAATGCTATTCTCACTAAAGCAACGATTGCACAATTGTATGTATGTGTGTTTCATCAACGTCGTATGTGTTTCATTAGTGTGGAAGTACACAAGGGAAAGGGCTAGGGGGATGGTGGTGGACTAGTGGTCATATGCTTATGAGTAGCAGTGTTGAGTAGTCATATTTTAAACGTTAGCTTAGGATATTTCTGTAGTTATAATAATTAAATAGTAATATTAGTGATCAAACTTTAAAAAAAAAAGATTAGATAAACCAAGAAAAAAACTAGTTTACACATGCTCTAAGTATTACGTAGCATCAAATGGTAGCAAAATAGAGTTTATTAAATCAACGAAATAAACTTTAAAATTCTTCACTTACAACAATAATCGTCAAAAGATTAAGTTTTTATAATATTAGCCGTTGGAAACCATATCCACAACAACGAAACAAAATAGAAATTTAAAGTACCATACTTGTTTAAATAAATAGATATGTTATATTGCAATGCTTATATTATTATGAAACCATCCTATAAATTTAATCCAATAAAACGACAGTGGATTTATAGCCGTCCACATAAGAATGATGATAGCGGTTCAGCAAAATGAGTGGATGGAAAGTAAAGATTTTCAAGTGTTGGGAGACAATAGCGGCCCATGTCCCCCCGAATCACCAGCCTAAATATTAATATGTTAATTTACATGGTTTACCTTTTATTTAGGCTTTTATTGTAAACTAGTGTTTTAACCTCTCCCCATCTAACCAAAAAATAAGTAACAATCTCCTCGAGAGTTTTGAAAAAATTTGATGAGTAAAGACATATAGATTCCTATAATATAAAGTCGATAGTCCGTATATAAAAAAGTTTAGGATACGACAATAACTGTTATACTAATAAACAAAACAAAATAAACAAAAATATTATAACAAAATAATCTATTTTACTTATTCAAGTAAATCGTGAGGCACTACTAGTGTTTTTTAAAAGAAAGCTTAAATGTGATTTTATGTTTTAGAAACCTAGAACTGTCCCTAAAAAATAAAGAAACGCCCCTTGTGATGTGAGGTCTGCCCTTTAGAACTCATCCATGTTGTATTGCAGAGGAGCCGATCGAGCTTTTGCCCCTAGGTACCTTAATCGCCTTTTTATTTTTTAAATTTGGGTTTTAAATTTGGTTTATATTGGGTAAATGATAGTAAACTAAACTAATTAAATGTACGTTAATGAACTCTAAGGTTTAATAGGCTAAAATAATTAAACTATTTTGGGTTTGTTAATGTGTTTGTTAATGGCCTATATATTTTTTCAATTACTTACATATGTATACAAAATTCAAAATTTTCAAGCCTCCAGAGAAGATCGGGCCATGGGCGGTCCCCTATCCCGCCAGCCCTCAGGGCCACCCTGGTACTAAAAACATGTTCAAAAAGATGTCGAAACATGTTGGGAAAGATGCCCGTGCAACCAAAAAGTAAGCAACAACGTGTTCAAAAAGATGTCAAAGCGTGTTCCATCAATGAAAAAAAATTTAAAACCGAAAAATTGGTCTCATGTAACCAAAGGATAACGGGTATGTGGTCTTTAATACCCGAAAGAAGCCTTAAAAAGATAAAAGTTCTTATATGATTACTCCTCTACATGTGTGTGTATTAAGTTATACAGTAGGTTCAAATTGGTCACTCTTGTTAAATTACTTGTCAACTTAGAACGACACTAGACGAGCCAAAACCACCGACATAACCGTATACCTCCAAGTCTACACCACCTAATTGTCATTGTTGACAAAACCATTTTTTCAGTAGTTGCATATTGGCATCGCCATTGCCACAGGCACCACCGCCACCTTGCTGTCCTTGACATCGCCACCACACGGCTGTCACTTCCACCGATGTCGTTGTTAGGCATAGCTTGTATCTGGCCTATTCACTGTACAACTAGCCACCATGAAAACAAATATAATGGTTGATACTAGTATGATGTAATATGTTGTAGGTGAGCCTGCTATTAAGGTTATTACATGGTTGATAAGCCCAACTTAATTCAGTTGCTTTATCACTTAAGAGTTTCTTTGTATAGCCCGTGGTTACCACACTCGGAAAACGTGACCAACGTTTTAATTCAATATTGGGGATTAGCACTTAGCAGTTAGCACTCCCAAAAGTACAATTTTTAAAACATAAGAAAGATAATATTTTTAATAGTCGTTATATGAATAATAATATGCATGCATTATTAAAATAAAATAAAAAATCACACACACACACATATATATATATACACGCACACACTCTCAAAATAAACACCCACAATCGGCCTATGTATATTTTAAAACTTCAATTTTGAGAATTCATAATTGACTTCCCGAAGTTGAATCATACTTTTGTAAAGTTAAGCAGTGAGTACAAAATTAATGGTGAGGGCTATCATTAAAGATGACGAGTGTGTTCTTGAAGTCTAAAATTAATGGGCTCATTGTGGGCCAGCCCACTGCACTACTCAAAAGTCAACCTCCAGAAGTCAACATGGCGCAGTATGACAAACATAGTACCCATCTGTTTATTTAACGTGGTTCAATGTGCTCAATCGGGTTACCATCACTCTTTGCTTTATCCATTAAAATATGCATTCTTCAACGATTTGGTCAATTGTGGATCCACAACAATGATGTATAATTGTTACCACTGGCACTATTATAAGTAGCAAATGAACCACACTTCATCCCTTACAATTTCAACTATTTTCTTACTTAAGTTGTTCTAAAGTAGCTACATGATGAGCTCAAACAAGGTGAATAACAAAGAAGAACCAAGCGTCGATGACTATGTCGACTGGAGAGACCGACCATGCAAGCCCAGCAAGCATGGCGGCATGCGTGCTGCTCTTGCAATCCTTGGTAACTATATATATGTTCTCCACTTGATCATGAACAATTTTATATCTTGATTATGAATATTGTTTGATTTGTAGTTTACTATATGCTTTTAAACAGGTCTTCAAGCATTTGAAATGATGGCTATTGCTGCAGTTGGAAACAACCTCATCACATATGTTTTCAATGAGATGCATTTCCCTTTATCTAAGTCTGCTAACGTTGTCACAAACTTTGTGGGCACTGTTTTTCTTCTTTCGCTCCTTGGCGGCTTTCTTTCTGACTCCTACCTTGGTAGCTACCGTACCATGTTGGTTTTCGGCTTCATCGAGCTCTTGGTAAGTCAAATTGTTTCGGTTAATTTAGAACAGATCGATAGGCCACACAGAATTATCTGAGTGGTCTATTTTTGTTTAAGATAAAATACAACTGTAAAAAGCTACTGATAGGGTCTGGGACAAATATTTCCTTTTATCATTCTTCACATGATAAGATTTAATAGACCATGTGGATTTTGTCTTTGCAGGGTTTTATATTACTATCTATACAAGCTCATCTGCCTCAAATGAGACCACCAAAATGCGATATGTTGTCGAATGCTAGTAAATGCGAAGAGGCGCAAGGGCTAAAGGAGTTCATATTCTTCACAGCGGTTTATCTGGTGGCTCTAGGAAGTGGTTGTTTAAAACCAAACATAATCTCTCTAGGAGCTGACCAGTTCGGGAAAAAGGACTCCAAGAAGCTATCAACTTACTTCAATTGCGCGTATTTTGCATTCTGCATCGGTGAACTCATCGCGCTAACGGTTCTGGTATGGGTGCAAACACACTCCGGGATGGATATAGGGTTCGGTGTTTCGGCTGCAGCCATGGCTGTTGGGTTAATATGCTTACTTTGTGGAACTCCTCTTTACAGAAACAAACCTACTTGTGGAAGTATATTCACTCCAATTGCCCAAGTAATTAAAACATCATCTCTAACATTCAATCATATACCTCATCTATGCTTTCTTTATGTGTTTTTATAGTCACCTTTTCAATACTTCAGGTTTTTGTAGCTGCAATCACTAAGAGAAAGCAAGTTTGTCCTTCCAGCTTAGAGATGCTTCATGGAAGCCAAAGTACCATCATCTTACACCATAACGTCTCCACTCAATCGCAAGGCGGTAGCAGCCTCCTCCATACCGATAAGTTCAGGTCATTTTCGCGTAACTTAAGGATCAAATTTGTTTGAAACGACATCCAACTCACATACGTTCTACACCTGCTCTTAAATCTACAGTGTCTACTGTCAGACTAGAATATTCACCCGCTTACGGATATTATCAGTTTTAAGTTTGTTTTGTGTTTCATTTTTGTACAGATTCTTGGATAAAGCATGCATTAAGACTCAAGATGATACGAATAGCAACGAAAGCGCATGGAGATTATGCACGGTGTCACAAGTCGAGCAAGTGAAGATACTCGTATCAGTGGTTCCGATTTTCGCCTGCACCATCATCTTCAACACCATTTTAGCACAACTCCAAACATTCTCAGTTCAACAAGGCAGCACCATGAACACTAAACTCACCACAAACTTTCAAATCCCACCGGCTTCCCTCCAATCCATTCCTTATGTTATGTTAGTATTCCTAGTCCCTCTATACGAGACCGCTTTCGTCCCCATGGCCCGCAAGATCACGGGCCGCGAGTCAGGGATCTCGCCTCTACAACGGGTCGGTGTTGGTCTGTTCATTGCAACATTCTCTATGGTATCAGCAGCAATAGTAGAGAACAGACGAAGAACAATGGCCTTAAGAGATCCTAAAGAGCCCATATCAATCTTCTGGATTGCGCCACAGTTTCTCGTGTTCGGGGTCTCTGAGATGTTTACCGCGGTCGGGTTGATTGAATTCTTCTACAAACAATCGGTAGAAGGCATGCAGTCTTTCCTAACAGCAATGACATATTGCTCGTATTCATTCGGGTTCTATTTAAGTTCGCTTTTGGTGTCACTAGTGAACAAGGTGACCGCTAGCTCGGGTCATGGCGGATGGCTCAGCGACAACAACCTCAACAACGATAGACTAGACCTTTTCTACTGGTTGTTAGCCGGTCTAAGTTTCGTGAACTTCTTCAACTATCTTTTCTGGTCAAGGTGGTATGGGTACAACTCGTCGTTGGCGGGCCGACACACGGGCCCTAGCGGGGCAAAGGATTCAAAAACCTCGATGAACGACATCGAGACGGGCTAACAACATCATGATGGTTTGAAAATAACTAGTTGTCATTGAGTCTATGCATTACATATAGTATTAGTGAAAGAGTAAAAAAGGCTAGAGGTGATTATTATAGAGTACCAAGTGCACTATTTTAGGGGGTTTGACTTTATTAGTGTTGGGTTGTGTATGTGTTTGTGTTTGACTTTGAAAATGTAAGGCCACTGTGAAAGCTTTGGCTTACCAACTCAATTGCAATATCTAAGAAGATGTTAGGTATAAACCCATCAACTATATGCTTTAGTGATATATATTGTCTCCTAATTTGCTGTCATTACCTTTGTGTATGTTATAATATATATTTAATTTTGGGTGGAATGAACACATATGTTAGTGGTTTTTTGGTGGGGTTTACCTGTCCCATATACTCTTCCTATAGTCAGATCCATTATTCATGAGTAATAGCTATGAATCACTATTTTTTTCTTCTTTTGGACAACAATTTAATCCTTAAATATAATTTAATCTTATTTTGTAAGCATTTAAACCCATTCCATTTTTATGGTAGACATTCATTCATAATTTCATACTACTTGACCGACATGGGCATGTATATGATATATCTACACACTTTTAATACTATATACAATTTTAATAATTTTTTTCATAACAAATCTCTTTTTTATATTAATGAGTATAGATGTATATATGCATGAATTGTATCTTTGGTTGCTGTAAAAGACAATAGTTAGTTATACGGTTGCAAACAACATATATACTTAACTTTTTTCACAACAATAAAAATCTACAAAATAAAATTTCATTTTTATAGAAATTTACAAGTTTATAGTTCTACACTAAATTACAAGCATATGCAACGACATAACTTGTTTGCGCTTGAAATTACAAACATCAATTTGTTGAACCCTTACACTCTAGCTATCTTTTGTGAGAAAATAAGGTTCAATTATAATAAACATCCATAGTCCGTTTTTTTTATTGGTTCTTTTATGTTATGTTGGGTTTTGTAAAATCTAAAAGTGGATGTTTATTTTTGAAAAAATATGAGTCAAGATGTTTGTTCTCGTGATTTTTCCTTAATCTAAAGCAATTATCTAAAAGTGGATGTTCATTTATTGTATTTTGCTTTAAGAGTTACTTATTAATATATATGTATAAATATCTATAATAATTGATCAACAAAAATAAATTTAATATTTCCACAAATTGGAAAACGTGATTAAACTATTATTTTAAAAGGTGTACATAAATTTTCATAAACTCCAATTGTCCAATGTGTGTGTAAATATGATATATTCAAAACTTATTAGATTTTTCATTTGTCTTTTCCTGGATAATATAAAGTGATTGTGTCCCCCAATCATCTTCCTCCGAAAAGAATTAGGGTAAACTGTAAGACAAGACATGTTTTCGTGTTCCTCAACTTTTAGCAAACATTTTTCATCACTACCTCTATGATTCTCATGACAACAATTTCAGCTTGTGGGGGAAGTCTTTTTCCAATTATATTATCTTTACACCTGCATTTTGTTTAACATAAATACTTTTCTTAATTATATATTAGTTAGCTGCTCTTAAAAGTAAAAAAGAAAGGATATAAAACTTTTTAACGGAAATATAATAAAGAGATTGTGTGGAATCATATTATTGTTAATTGTATTTGTTCATAAAAAGTTAATTAATTTGTAGAAAAGGATTAATTGCTCCTCGCATGAGGGTCACATATGTTGCAGTTGATTGTGACAAATTTAAATGGTTAATGGTCAAACGAAAACTATTAGATAAAAAATTGTACAAGTATCAAACTATGTTGATTAAAACTATTACTTACTATAGAATATACTATACTTTTTAAACAATTAGACTGTCAAAATGTCCTTTCTCTGTTTTTCATATAAACTTATAATATTCAACTTTTTTATATCTTCAACTAGTATGTATATTTTCATATCGAAGATAAATATGTAACATTTTTTTATGAATATGATTATAGTAAAAGCTAATTGTATTTTATCTAAAAGGGCTAAAAGGATTATGGAGTTGATGTGTATCATTTTATACTTTTTAAAAGAGTGAGCATTTTAGTTATTATGTATACACTATGTCATCATCCTAAATGCGTCAGTAACTTTGTCAAATATATCATGTAATTGTGTCAAATATTTTTATTATTGGTTATATGTATTCATCATTGTATTTTATATTTTTGATCATTTCGTGTTATTTTTGTTATTGTATTTATATATTATATAAAAATTATTATTTATTTGTTTTACAATGAATAATACGCAATGATTATAGTAAAAGATAATTGTATTTTATCTAAAAGGGCTAAAAGGATTATAGGGTTGATGTTTGTCATTTTATACTTTTTAAAAGGGTAAGCATTTTGGTTATTATGTATATTACACTATATCATCATCTTAAATGCGTCAATGACTGTGTCAAATATATCATGTCATTGTGTCAAATATTTTTATTATTGGTTATATGTATTCATCATTATATTTTATATTTTTGATCATTTCGTGTTATTTTTGTTATTGTATTTATATATTATATAAAAAATTGTTATTTTATTTGTTTTACAATTAATAATATGCAATGATATTATTTATTTAATGTGTTTTTTACAACCTATGCCATCATTTTAGAAAAACAAAATAGTGCTTAGTAATGACGGGCAAAAACACAATGACACGTTTATCACTGTGTTTTATGTCTTATATCACTATGTGTTATTTTGTCATTAATGTATTAAATAAATAATTATTATATTATCATTGTATTTTACATAGTAGAAGTTACAAACAGTGTTATTTCACCATTGGTTTTTCAAAACTTATCATTTAATAAAAACATAATTTTGTCATAACGAACGAAAAGACACAATAAAAAGCATGAAATAGTAATCACAATGAGCTGAAAAACATATTTTTTAATATTTTTGTATAACTATACTGTACTCATTTTAAAATAAAAAATGCTCGTTTGAAGGAATTTTAATTAAAAAAATAATACGTATATAAAAGTTATAAACGTTTAAAGAAAGTGAAAACTTGAAAAAAAATAACTAAAAAGTACCTAAAATATCCGTCTCTTGCAATGTGATCTCGACTATTGACTAACAATATTGATGATTAAGATTGTTTCTTGTACTTTTTACATGAAACAAACTTTTTACTTGAATTCTTACCTTAATTTATAATATATCCTTTTCTTTTTTAGTTATCCTCTATTATAATAAACTAAGTAAACAATGAAACACTAAACTAATTTTCAATTTTCAAAGTATTTTAGTATAAACTACATTTACAAGTAATGATTTATTTCATACATTTATTATTTGTGAGTGCCTCATCAATCAAGGAAAGATGTGTGTCCGAAATCCTTACACTTTTTGATAACCTGCTAGTTAAGAATTGTGGTCGCATCTTAATTAGTTTAATACAAGATGAAATCAGTGATCCGTAATTATAAGAAGGATGAAATGATAGGTTCGTGTGGATTCAATGACGCAACACAATGCTTGCAAGTCGAGTCCACGATAAGTGGTGACAGGGCATGTTCAACCCTTCTAGTTGTTGCCATGATTAAGACGAAATCTCAAGTGTTCTTAAATATGTGTTAAAAAGGAATCTCAAAGCTATTTACATATAATATTAAGAGTTAATTACATGAAAGGTCCTTGTGGTTAGGCATGTTTTCACTTTTGGTCCCCAGGTTTGAAAAACTACAAAGTCGGTCCACAAGTTTGACAAAACGTAACATAAAAGGTCCCTATCATGGATGGCATGTTAACTTTTCTGTTAATATTTTTTATAGGACCAGATTGCCCTTGATTATAAATACCACTACCACTAACTCCTAACCCAACCCCTTTGACATTTTTCAAACTTCTTCCGGGGGTAACCTACACCAACCACCACCACCACCACCCCACCGCCACCACCACCATCGTGTACCACACTCACCAACACCAACACCGGTCTTTGGCCACACCACCATCGCCAACCTCCGACAACACCACCGCCGCCTCCATCTTCTTTCTTTTTCACCTTTGTAAATCCCCACCCCCACCGATAGCTTCCATCTCCGGTGCCTCCATCTTCTTTCTTGAGATCGAAACCTTCGTGTTGGAGGGTGTGGCGTTGATCCAGTGGCGTTCGTTTAGCGACGGTTCTACCGACGAACACGATGAACTGTTGGACGGTGACCCTCTGTGTAACCTTTCGTGTTTTCGTTAAATAAAAGTTAACTTTGTTATGCAGTTGTAATGACCATTTCTGTCATTTATGAAATTATGTGGGCCATTTATGTTTGATTTCTTGTTAATTTACAAGTTAATAAATTGTTATATATAATAATAATAATAATGATAATAATAATAATAAAAGTTAAGTAAGTTAATATATATATATATATATATATATATATATATATATATATATATATATATAAACTTTAAATAAGTTTAGGGGGCCTTAGTGTCAATTTGAAAACTTAAAATGAAAGTTTTAGCATAAAATAACAAGAATTCAAAGTTGAGGGACCAATTGTGTAAAATACTAAAACCCAAACCCCCCTTCCCCGTAAATCCGGCGGCCAACTCCGGCCACCCCTCGGCCGACTCTCCGGCGAGGCCAAACCCCTGAAATCCTTCGTATTTCGACACCAAACTATCCCAATCGGTTCGTGTGCATGATTCGAAACCGTTTTAGAACCTTAATCGCGTTTAAACAACGGTTATGAACTCGAATCAATCGAGCCGTTCGGCATTCAAGACTCAATAATAATCCAATTAATTAAACTTGAACAATCGTTTAACTATCCCTAATCTATCACCACTTGCAATTTCATCTGAGAAACACACAAACCCCGCATTCGATCCCCACTTCCATCGTGACCTGCAACCAAGAGATCATCACCATCCGGGCATTCTGAACCTCAATTGATTGAGGGCTTAGAATCAAGAACATCATCTGAAGCCTCACCCGAAGTTAATTTGGTTATCATCACCAATTGCACGTCAAACAGAATCAAGCTTCGGTCGTGACCTGTTCGTCGTCTGTCTCCTCATCAGTTCGACTTCAACCGGGTAATTAAACCCATCTACATACTAGATTTTACATGGGGAACAAAAACCCATGATCATAAGCGTTAATAATAACGAATTGATCTTCAATTTGGTTCAAATCGTTCTAGGGTTCATATGGTTTGGGGGTTTCTTTGTAATTGTGTTTTTTAAAACTTAAGAACCATCTCTTAACAAGGCTTCGGCCCTAGCCTAATGGTAAACCACACTCATGTCCACCTAGAGGTCCCCGGTTCGAACCCGGGCAACCTCAAACATTTTTTTAGGGCTTTTCAACCTTTAAAAAAATTTATAAAAATTTATAAAAATTATAAAAATCAGTTTTGTAAACTTTATTTATTTTTAAAGTCACCTAAATATTTTCTGTAAATTTATTACTTTAAATACTTTAATATTTTTATAAAATATTTTTAACAAATGTTATACTTAGTTTATTTTTATAAAAATAAACTTTAAATAATAGTTTAAATCACTAAATTATTATTGGTCAACACGTTACCTTAATAATAGTTTAATCATGATAATTATAAAATTTATTTACATTTTATAATTAACTTTACAAATCATTATAAATGATTTTATTTCCTCTCCATATTAAATTACCAAGATGGTATATTCTTTTTATTGGATTAAAACATATTTTATTTATTTTTTTTAACAACCCCAAATTCCTATTGAAACCCTAGTACACGTTTAATCGTTAATATTACCTTTAAACTTAACATTAAAATATATATATGTTAGGTATCTTGTAAAAGGAATCGTTGGAGCATCGTTTATTTTTTGTTATCATCTTATATATATAACATGTGAGTTTTCATACTCTCTTTTACTTTATTTCATACCTTTTGGGGTGAAACATGTTAACTTTATAAACTTGCACTTGTAAACATCTTGGTACTTGTAAATGCACATGCAATTCATCTTTACTTTTTGTCATGGTTATTTGTAATATTGTGAGTCTTATATAATGGACATTATATGTTGACAATCATTAACTATTGCTAGCCTGGCGACGTCATAGATCTATGGGCCTGACAAGCCTATTTGGTGCTAAAGCCGAGGTTATTGCCGGCTCCTGATGACGTATGCTTGTTCATCATGGGAACCAAGTACACTTAGCTAATCGTTATAACTTGTAAATGATATTCTTGGTCAAGGTTTGATTGTAGCTATATGTTATCTATAAACTTGCTTTACTTGTAACCATTGACATGAATTGCTACTTGTAAACTTGTATATATATATATGTATACTTAACCCATGAAAACTCACAAACTTTCAAAGTTGACCTTTATTTTTAATATGTTTCAGGAAATGCACAAGGTTGATGACTATCTTTTGAAGCATGCTTACACTTAGGATTTGGACCTAGGAAAAATAAATAAAATATCTTGAAACTTGGAAGTTGAACTTTGTTTACTTTATTTCGTTGAGACATTTGGTTGTAATGTTTATTTCAATTTATGAATAGTTATATTTACAATTTATGGTAGTGTTATATGGCTGTGAACAATCTTAACCCTCACATCTCGACGTTTCCGCCGTTAAGGTTGGGGTGTGATACTCTGGAAGTATCCAAAATGCGAAACGTCCGTCGCGTTCATTAGTATCACCGGATCGGCATCGTCGGGAATAGGGTGGCATTTCAGCACAAGTAACGCATTGATCTTCATCGTCTTCTATTCAATTTCTACAAAATTATGAGAAATTATGAATTAGGGTTAGGTTCCGACGACAAATGTTGATGATTCTTCTACGAATTGCGGAATATGATGAAATTGAGGAAATATGGAGGCGGCGGTGGTGTTGTCGTAGGGAGGGATGGGGATTTACAAAGGTGAAAAGGAAGAAAATGGAGGCGACGATAGTGTTGTCGGAGGTTGCCGGTGGTGGTGTGGCCAAAGACCGGTGTTGGTGTTTGTGAGTGTGGTACACGGTGGTGGTGGTGGTGGTGGTGGTGGCGGTGGTGGTGTTTGGTGTAGGTTACCCCTGGAAAAAGTTTGAAAAATGTCAAAGGGGTTGAGTTAGGAGTTAATGGTAGTGGTATTTATAATCAGAGGCAATTTGGTCATTTAAAAAAATTAATAGAAAAGTTAACCCGCCATCCATGATAGGGACCTTTGGTGTTACGTTTTGTCAAACTTGTAGACCAACCTTGTAGTTTTTCAAACCTGGGGACCGAAAGTGAAAACAGACCTAACCACAGGGACCTTTCATGTAATTAACTCTAATATTAAAGAGCTTACAAGAGATAAAGAATCGAGAACTTGAATTGAACATAGAATAACCCACAACGATTAGTGATCTTTTATTGAATTGAATCAAGCTAATTACAGAGAAATACAAATGAATATGATTACTCATCTTTTTCTAAGAATTCTCCCATCCCATCGCTACTTATATACCTCTTCAGAAACACTTCTAATGATTTTCAATAGAAAAAGCAAAAGAGAAACATTAACTCCTTCAGTAGTAACTACTCCTTTCGACACTAACTACATGTGATGGCTTTACCTCAATTCCTATCAGCAGTAAATCTCCTTCAGTAATAACTATACTTCTATGAATACCAACTTCAACACTAACACACCATATTCATCAACTTTGTGCTAATCAATAATACTTACATATTAGTTCCTACAAAGAACCAATTAAGTTCCTAAGTACCACATTGTTTCCGCTGAATTACCTTGCAAATAATAGACCATTATTATTCCCGATTCCTAATTGTTAAGTAATATTTGGTAGTTGGACAATGTGGCGGATACAAACACTCAATTATTGACAACTAATTAAATGAATTATCTATGATTTCTTTGAGAGTTTGCATAAATTTAATATGCAATATATTTTTCTAAAACAAAAAGGCAACACACGTGTTTAGTGTTCTTATTGTTTCGGCTTTAGGTACTCTTGAATCCATCTCATGTAAGACCCGACCCACAAAATGCTGCCCTTTGAATTTTTCACATTTGTTTTGCTGCAACACAAGATACAACGATAAACATCATGACATAAAAAAGCCAAAATTTAGCCAAAAAGGAGTCAAAAGGTCCCAAAAAAGAAGTATTATAGGGCAATATCTAGCAAATTATTAATCTTTTATATCAGTTACAAATGGATAATCTACAACATATCTAACCTATGATTACAAATTATGTCTATATATATACACATGCAAATGACTATTGCATTGTCCATCTATAAGCTGAAAAACTTTAGTTAAGGGTAGAAATGTACACACATAGGTGGTGGTTCATGGCGGCAGTGGTGGTGGCGTGCTGGTGGAAAGGTGTTGGCGGACAACAACAAGCTCCCGCGATATGGGTGATGGGAGATTCCTTGGTGGATAGTGGGAATAACAACTTTCTAAGATCCATTGTTAGAGCTGATTATTATCCTTACGGTTGTGATTATTATCGCGGTCCTTCCGGTAGATTTTGCAATGCAAGAACCTTCAGCGACATTCTTGGTACACAATGAACTTCTTTCACTTTTTTAACTGTTTTGATTTGACATATGTATTTTGTGTAACTTCTAACCATACTTCAAATGATTTTCGGGGTGCAGGAGATTGGATGGGAATACCTGCTCCATCGCCATTTTCAGATCCCACCACAACTGGAAACAGAATCATGGGTGGTGTTAATTATGCCTCTGCTGCTGGTGGTATCCTTGATGAAAGTGGCCAACACTATGTAAGCTCCTACATTTTGACTTTTCTAAAGTCAATCTGTTAAACATTAGATTGAAAAGAAGTCAAAATTACGCGATGTTAGTTGTAGCATAACCACACGCTACACCAATGCTACATAATGAACCATAAATCATATTGTTTTAAGTCTGAAATTTTTTAATACAAAAGCACAAAGTTTGACTAAAAAAGTCAAAGTTGGTCAAAGTTGTTTATATGAATGATGGTTATTACCTGCATAAGTTGGTTACCTTTTCATTATTTCTAGTAACTGTTTCGATTGCAGGGAGATCGATACTCCATGAACCAACAAGTTGTGAACTTTGAGACCACTTTAGGCCAATTACGAACCATGATGAGCCCCTCAGACCTCACTCAGCTCCTCTCAAATTCCATAGTAGTCATGGCTTTTGGCAGCAGTGACTACATCAACAACTACCTCATGCCAAACATGTACTCATCGAGCCGCAGTTACACGCCTGAAGCATTTGCTAACATCCTTTTGAACCGTTATGCGCGTCAACTTCACGTACAATTCAACCATCTATCATCTTTTTCCTCTCTTAATTTGCATATTCATGTTAATTGGCTTGTAACTTTTGTGAATGTTTTGAGTATTTAGGCACTATACAGCTTAGGACTACGGAAGTTCTATCTATCAGGAATCGGACCACTTGGGTGCACACCTAACCAGTTAGCCACGGGTCGAGCCCCTACCGGGAGATGTGTGGACTCAGTGAACCAGATGCTAGGACCCTTTAATGAGGGACTTAAAAGACTTGTTGGTCAGCTCAATAGCGGCTCGCACCCTGGAGCCATGTTTGTGTATGGAAACACATATGGTGTTTTTGGTGACATCTTGAATAATCCTGCAAGATACGGTATACACTATACATGGAGTTGACAGTGAGAGATGGAGATTGTTGTGTCACATTACTATTTCAAAGAATAAAGTTTATATTGTTTTTAATTACAGGGTTTAGTGTGAGAGATAGAGCATGTTGTGGGATAGGAAGGAGTCAAGAACAAATCTCGTGCATCCCGTCTGCATCGCCATGCTTCAACCGCGATCAATACGTGTTTTGGGATGGATTCCATCCAACTCAAGCTGCGAATGCTGTTCTTGCTCGGAGGGCGTACTCCGGATCCGTTGATGACAGCTTCCCGATGAATGTTCAACAATTGGCACAACTTAGGTTATGAATGTGTTCTAGGTGATCATGGTTTTGGTGTGAATCGGATCGTCTTTAGGTTGTTTGAGATCATATTTTGTTGGTGTGTTTTACTAATGAAATATTTGAAACGTTTGAACAAAAAGAGTTTGGAATGCCTTATCATGCTTGTTGACATGTGATTTAGTTTACTTTGTGTATTTCATGCAAAGAAGTTGTCGCCTTGGATGACGTTTAATTTTATGGTTGTTGAAATCGATCTACCCATTATAACCAAAGTAAATCTCTTTTTGAGGTATATACATAATAAGGTTCATTTGGAATTTAAACCGACCATCTACCTATTTTGTTTAAGAATCTTTTCATCTTTGAAATATACGCTTAAGTGTTTGTATAATGTTAATGAATAATATTAATAACTTAATGTTTTAATACAATCCAACGATTTTGGAAAAGAGTTCATTAAAATCGACAAATAGGATCGGCCAGGCCCACTCAACTAATGTGATGGTCTAATTTGTCACCTCAGAGAAGTCGGTGATGACGTTGGCACTAGCCACAGTTGGGCGGTGGCCGCAATGGTGGCCTTTAGGCGGTGACAATTGTGGTGTCGACGGCATCCGATAGTTGGTGATGATATACAATAGGCATGAGTCATGTTGACCATTTGACCTGTTTGAGCTGTTTTTAAATCAGTAAACATTACTGGGATGACTAATTTGGATCGTTTGACTAGATTTTATTTGACTCATTTTATCATTTGTTTAACGTAATTGAGGTTATATAAAAAATCACCCTAATCAATTCAATTACCTATCTATATAATAACAAAATCTTAGTTGCATGGATTTTTATAGTTTTTGTGTTTTGTCCATAAAAGTTTTGTAATTTTTAGATTTGGCCTTATATGATTTGCCAAGTTATTTTAGCAATCCAAAAAAATTCGAAATACTAATTTATTTAAATTGCATTATAAAATATGTGAAAACTTGCGTTATTTCGACAAGTTTGTTAAGTTTATTCTGTTATGTTAACGTTATTTCTTTCTTTCCGTTTGTCTGATGTCTTTGAGTTCGAAACCGAAGTGATAGTCGTTAGTATATTTTATGTATTTGGGTTTTCGTATTCAAGTTCGTAATACGATTCCCCGTTCAACGAGCGCGGGGAAGCATTTCTAGTTATGAATAATATCAAGATGAAAACTGAAATGATTTTGATTTCTAAATTCTATGTATTATACTAGTTAAACTAGCGGATGTTACCTAGTTAGATCAGCAGATGTCGACTTCTCCCACCTCTTTCACCCAATTTCTATTTTTACCTAGAAATTATTGAACTACGTCGAAATTGGCTATTTAAAAAAAATTGTCGAAGATAGAAGATAAGGGGTTCAACATGAAAATACGTCAAAGTCTAGGGACGATTTATGTCAATATGCTGAAACTCTCTTTGAAAACCCTTGAAGCGAGTGAAGGTTTTTGGTTCCTGAATCAATGGCGTTTTGTCTGATGAAATCACTGTGTCGCGAGTCTTCAAACTCACTATCGGCAGCATTACGGTTGACATCACCGGAGGTCATCGGAGCAAAAAGTTCTCTATGTGTTCAGAGTCTACTGTATTCTACCAAGAGAGTGAAAAAAGAAGAAACAATCGCCGCCGATGAGATAACAGCTCATCCTCCGCCTCCACGTGACTACGATGCTCCGACGTCGGCGATAAGCCGTCCGATATCGGAGATTTTGAAGGAACTGAACAAGAAGGTTCCGGATTCCCTCATCAAAGTTCGAACAGAAGCCAATGGCTTCACAATAAAACACGTTCCATGGTCTCTATATATCTCTCTCTCTCTATAGTTTCGTTTTTGCTGTTTTACGTATTTCATATTTGATATACTTGTGGTTGATGTGATTTGGGCAAAATAGATCATGTTTCTCTGGGCGGTTACGGTCTAGGCTAACTTGTGGAAATTTGGTTTGCCTAGAAATTGTTAACCTAATTTATTTCATAGCTATTTGACATGCTAATATGCTATAGAGGGACTTGGTGAGTTTAAGTGAAGGTTTCAGGGGGT